>PVLC010013366.1:0-35755 GCA_004027655.1 Graphiurus murinus | reverse complement strand
GTGAGGTCCTCTGCAACTTAGTGAGACCTTTCAAAAAATAAGGAATAAAAAAATAGGGCTGGGGTTGTAGCTCAGAGGTAGAACGCCCCTAGGTACCATCCTCAGTACAGAAAAAGAAAAAAAAACTGAGATGAGAGAAAAAATAGTGATTTATTTAATTTTAATTGTGGAAATGTCCAGCAGACAGTTCTATATTACAAATATTACTTTTGTATATTCATAGGTATTTTTCATGAGATTATTCAATCTTCTGCACAAAACATTAAGTACCTAAGAGAGAAAAAATTATCTCCTGGAGAATCTACATTCTTTTCTCATTTAAAACAAAACAACAAAAGACCCCTGTACCTGATAAAGTTCCATCTATTTTATAAAACTTGGTAAAGTGATCACATAGGTCATTGTTTAAAGATGATTTATTAGATTCCTCAAATTTAATACTGAGCGGATATCCTTTATGTACATTACTCGAAATGGTTGTCAATACTAGCAGCTTTAGGTACTAGTACTTTATTATAATCCAAGCAAACATTTTCTTTAACTTTTATTTGAATTTCAGTTTCATATGAGACTAATGAAATGCCTTACTGAAAACCATATGCATGTTTCTTTTACATTTTAAATGTCTTCCATTTAGACCCTAAAATGTAAGATAGTTTTTGTTTTGTTTTTGGTGTTATTAGGGATTGAATCCAGGGGCATTCTATCTCTGAGCTACATACACCCCCAGCACTATTATACTTTTTATTTTGAAACAGGGTCTCATTAAGTTGCTATAAGAGCATCACTAAGTTACTGAGGCTGGCCTTAAACTTGCTACAATCCTCCTGTTTCAGCCTCCCAAGTACTAGGATTACAGGCATGTGTCATCACACCTGGCTTCTATTCCTCTTTAAATTGTTAGTTTATCCTAGTAATTTTAAAAATTAAATTATAACAATCTTAGTAATAACTCTTTTACTCTAGGAATTTGTCCCACAGAGTTTCTTTGGCTATCTCTGGACTGCTGTAGCATTTTACTAAACCTGTTTGGGGACTTAAGTTCTTAATAACATACAGCATCTTTGATAACTTTGGATTGAAACTACTTCAATAAAAAACTGTTTGGGGGATTAGAACAAACTCTCCTTTTTAATCTTTTCTCTCTTCTCTCCTCTCCCCCGCCTCTCTTTTTTGGTATTGGGGATCGAACCTAGAGTCATTCTACCTCCAAGTTATACCCCCAGCCTGATTTTATTTCTTATTTGGCAACAGAGTCTTAAGTTGAGAGGGCCTCACAAAGTTGCCAAGGCTGGCTTCAAACCTGCGACCCTTGTATTTCAGCCTCCCAAGTACTGGGATTACAAGCATGCACCATTACGATCAACTTGCTCCCTCTCATTTTAATCTATTTTTCTTTATATGAATCGAATTTTTGTTACATAGAGCTATTTGCTTTTTCTATTTTTTGTTTGTGCTAATAATCATTTTATATACTTAACATCTTGTCTAGTTCTACTTCAAATAAAATATTTTATGCTTTTACTTGAGACCACAGAAATAATGTATTGGCATCCTCTCTTATTCAGTGGGAGATGTATTAGCATCCCCTCCTAACCTTAGGAAACTTGGAAGTAATGGGAAAAAATTAAGCTACAGGAAAATAGTTATAAGCTTTATTTTCTAAAACAAATATTTCTCTTTTCTTGAGCAGTTAAGTGTTTCACAAAGGTGAATTCTCCATGTAACTGAAGCCTCAGTTATTCCCTGTGGACAGTAAGGTAGTACAGTTTGAAGGTCCCAGGCACCACTGGTATGTTGATCAAGCGGACCATTTCAGGCTACCACAGGATATCACTGAATGCAGAGTTGGGAAGAGGTCCACACTATCAAACTATTATCTAATACGTCTACCATGTGGGTACCTTAAACATGACCACAAAAGCATGCCAATAGTAAAATGTATACCCCAGTAATTGGGAGGCTGAGATAGGAGGATTACAGGTTCGAAGCCAGCCTTAGCAACTTAGTGAGGCTTGCATCAGTAAATGAGACGATGTTGCCAAATAAAAAATAAAATAGAGCTGGGCGTGGTGGCGCATGCTTGTAATCCCAGCATTCGGGAGGCTGAGACCAGAGGATCCGGGTTCGCAGCCAGCCTCAGCTACCTAGTGAGGCACTCTGCAACTTAGTGAGACTCGGTTTCAAAATAAAGAATAAAAAATAGGGCTGGGGGTATAGCTCGGAGGTAGACTGTCCCTGAGTTCAATCCCCAGTACCACAAAAAAAAAAAAAAAAGAAAATAGGGTTGGGGTACCCAGAGATAGAACACCTCTGGGCTTAATCCCTAGCACCACAAAAAAAGTGACATTTGAATATTATTGAACCTTAAATATTATATTTTAACATAATTATGTTTATCATTAACTTTTAATAATGTTTGTTTTTAATAGTCAACCTGCCCAACTCCTAAAAAACTTTTTTTTTAATATTTCCCATGTGGTACTACAGGTTGAACCCAGAGGCATTCTCACTACATCAATGAGAGTCTCATTGTTTTCTGAGACTGTCCTCAAACCTGCAATCCTTTTGCCTCAGCCTCCCAAGTACTGGGATTACAAGCATGCACCACCATGCCTAGCTTCCTAAATAACTTTTAAATTGGCCCTTGGAAGCCAGTATAAGCCTGCTCTAGTATATACTCCTGAACTCTGAGTTTTGGGAGTGACTTAAGGACTGGCCAATATGAATTGAGATGGTTCTGGTAGCTAATAAGAGAAAAAGATGAAGTACTCAGATTTATATATGCAGCCTTTAGATTCAGTTATAATCGCAAAGTAAGGTTTTTCATATTTCCCCACTTCTTTCTTTCTTTTTTTTATGGTACTGGGGATTGAACCCAGGGGCATTCTATTTCCGAGCTATATCCTCAGCCCTATGTTTTATTATTATTTTTATGTGGGTTTTTTGTTTGTTTGGTACTACTGATTGGACCCACAGGCATTGTACCTCCAAATTATACCCTCAGCCTAATTTTATTTCTTATTTGGAAACAGGATCTCACTAAGTTGCTGAGGCTGACTTCAAACCTGCAATCCTCCTGTCTTAGCCTCCTAAGTACGAGGATTACAAGTATATACCACCATGCCCTGCTTTATTTTTTTATTTTGAAACAGGGTCTCACTAGCTTTCCCTATTTCTATTTTACTTTGTTATGACTTTATTACTTTTTTTTCCCCTGTGGTACTACAGGTTGAACCCCAGGAGCATTCTACCTCTGAACTATATCCCTAGCTCTATTTTATTTTTCATCTTGAAACAGGGACTCATTACGTTGCTAAGGGCCTAAGTTGCTGAGGTTAGCCTCAGACCTGAGATCCTCCCATCTCAGCCTTGTAAGTACTAGGATTACAGACATGTACCACAATGCCTGGCTGAATTTATTAAGACTAATATATTAAACTGTATTACCTATAAACAAATACTGACAAAAAGAATCCAATAAACAATGGACAAATAGTATATAGACAGATACTTCATTAAAGCAGATATATGGATGGCAAGTGCATGAATATACTCAGTATCATTATTCACTATGGAAATGCATATTAAAAGGACAATGAAGCCAAGTGTGGGTGCACGCTTGTAATCCCAGTACTTGGGAGGCTGAGACAAGAAGATTGCAGGTTCAAGGACAGCCTCAGCAAGTAGTGAGATGCTCATCAACCTACTGAGACTTTGTTTCAAAATAAAAATGAAAAATAGGGCTGGGGGTAGTATTATATGAATATACCCCAATTTCTTTGTTCATTCCTGTTAGTAGACATTTGGATTGTTTCCAGTTTTTGTATTATTGAAAATGGAGCTACTTTAAACACTTTTTTTTTTTTTGCAGTACTGGGAATGGAACCTGGGGGCATTCTACCTCTGAGCTACAGCCCCAGCCCTATTTTTTATTCTTTATTTTGAAACAGGGTCTAAGTTGCAGAGTGCCTCACTAAGTAACTGAGGCTGGCTGCAAACCCGGATCCTTCAGTCTCAGCCTCCCAAACGCTGGGATTACAAGCATGTGCCACAATGCCTGGCTACTTTAAACATTCTTGTACAAGTGTTTGTATAGATACATGCTTTCATTTCTCTGAGTAAAAAGCTCAGAGGTAGAATGTCCCTAGGTTCAACCCCCAATATCTATCTATCTATGTCTCTGTCTCTGTCTCTGTCTCTCTCTCTCTCTCTCTCTCTCTCTCACACACACACACACACACACACACACACACACACACACGAGATACTATTACATGCCTGTTAGAGTGGCTAAAATTGAAAAGATTAATGGTAACATGTTAGGAAGAATTGGAACTCTCATACACAGCTGGTAAGAATATAAAATGGTACAACCACTTGGGAAAAGAGTTTTGTAGTTTCTTAAAAAGTTAAACATACCAACCATATACCCAACCATTACACTCCTAGCTATTTACCCAGAGAAATAAAAGCATGTATCTATAAAACACTTGTACAAGAATGTTTAAAGTAATGCATTTTCAATAATACAGAAACTGGAAACAATCCAAATGTCTACTGACAGGAATGAATAAAGAAATTGTGGTATATTCATATAATATAATACTAAGCATTGAGAAATAATGAATTAATAAAAGACACAGCACAGGTAAATCTCAATTATGCTAAGTGAAAAAAGTCAGACAAGAAAAGAAGGGCCAGGCATGGTGGCACACGCTTGTAATCCCAGTACTTGGGAGGCTGAGACTGGAGGATCTGGGTTCACAGCCAGCTACTTAGTGAGGCCCTCCACAACTTAGTGAGACTCTGTTTCAAAATAAAGAATAAAAAATAGGACTGAGGATGTAGCTTGGAGGTAGAATGCTCCTGGGTTCAATCCCCAGTACTGAAAAAGGGGGGGGGGGTGCTGATTCTATTTAAATAAAATTCTAGGAAATGCAAACTAATCTATAGTGACAGAAAATGGGTCATGGTTTACTGCAGACAGAGAGGGGGTGGGAAAGAACAAAACAAAGGGTTTATAAAAGATGATAAGGTACCTGTGGTAAAGTTCATCATCTTGATTCTGGTCATAGTTTCATGGGTATATACACATGTAATCTTATCAATAAGCAATTACACATACCTTAAGTATATGTACTCTATTATATGTCAATTATATTTCCATAAAGCTATTAAAAACCATAATAACCAAGTTCTGGTTTGACTGGTGGAGATGAAGAAAAGGCAACTGCTTTATTCTGGACTGCATATTTCTCTTCATGATAAAACTGTACGTAGGTTTTTAGGCAGCCATGAACATGTTGCTGGCTTACACTGAAATTCTCATGTTCTTATTAATGTCTGCTATTAAGTCAGATTTTCTGTATCAGAGTGGCTGTTGTTATATTTATCTCTAATATACTTCATATTACCTGTTAACACACTGCTGCTCTTATAATGAGGCTTCTTCATTGTAATTTAAATTATATTAGTAGTCATCAGACTGTTGATTTTTGAGACTGTGCCAGGGTAAAAACTACAGGTACCACAAAGCTATACTGGGTATCCTGAGTGGAATAGGGGATTAGAGATGGAAGGGGAAGAGAATCTGAGTGGGCAAGGCTGCAGTCTCCAGCCCAGAGAGCTTAATTTTATTACATGTCTAAGGAGTCATGGGGGGGGGGGGGATCATCAAAATCTAAGGTTATTTAAAATGTAAAACCCAGAACTTGATTACAATTTTTTTTTTTTTTTTTTTTTTTTGGTGGTACCAGGGATGGAGCCAAGGGGCATTCTACCTCGGAGCTATACATCCCAAGGCCTATTTTTTATTCTTTGTTTTGAAACAAGGTCTCACTAAGTTGCAGAGGGCCTAAGTAGCTGAGGTTGGCCATGAACCTGCGATCCCCCATCTCAGCCTGTTTCAGTACTGGAATTACCAGCATGTGCCACCATGTCCAGCTTGCAGATTGAATCTTAATTAAATTTTAAATACCTCTCTGATCCCATTTCTTTCTATATTCCCCCTTTTTCTCAGTGGGCATATAAATTTTTTTCCTGTCATTTAAGTTTCTTGAGATGGGAGCACAAAATTTTGAAGAGCTATTAGAGTCAGGCGTGGTGGTACATACTCTTAACAAGACCTTTTTTCTTTTCTTTGGTTAGTTCTTCATTTTCTCTCTGCAGTGATTCCAAACTCCCCTACTTTTCTTATGCTTGACTTAATAACATCATGCAGCCTTCTTTCGTAAGAAGGCTGAGAACATCAACTTTCTGCCTTCTCCCACTTAGAATTTACCTCCATTTCTATCTATTCTCATCTTCTTCCCTACTCTCTAATGGGTTTCTATTTTGTTCAAAATCAAATACTTTTCTTTTTTTTTTTTTTTTTTTTTACTTAGACCCTCACAACTGAAGAAATTGGCTCCATCCATTAGTCCGTCCGTTTTCCATCTTGTTTCTTTCATAATACTGGATTATAAATTTATCAAATCTCTTTAAAAAAAAAAAAAAAAGTCCTCCTTTCACTCTGAATTTCTTTAAGCTAATACTCAAGTTTCTAGTTTTTGTCATGGCCAAGAGCTCCATTTTCCACATTTCATTCACATCCAAACCCAATTAAATATAAAATATGTCAGTAAAGGTTCATCTCAAATCAGAAAATCTGAAATCCAAAATGTTCCAAAATTTGAGCACCAATATAATGCCACAAGTGGAAAATTCCACACCCAACCTCATGTCAGGGATCACAGTCAAAACACAAAGGCACTAAAAATGTACAAAGTTATCTTTAGGCTATGTGCATAAGAAGCACATGAAACAAATGAACTTCCTATTTAAAATTGGGTACCATCCCTAGGACATTTTAAATGTGCAAATATTCCAAAACTGAAAACATCTGAAACCCAAATACTTCTAATTTCAAGCATTTCAGATAAGGGATATTATCCTATCTCACTGGACTCCGAGTCATCAGTGATATCAGTGACAAAGTTTAGTTGACAAAACCAAGATTTTTGCTACTAGGTATTGAATTCAGTCTACCTTCACACTACACCCCCAGCCCTTTTAATTTTTGAAGCAGGGTCTAAGTTGCTGAGGCTGACCCTGAACCTCCAATTCTCCTATCTCAGCCTCCCAAGTACTCATATTACAGGCATGTGCCAATATGCTTGGCTCACCAAGACTTATTTCTAATCCTTAGTACATGTGAACTTTCTGTGCCATTTGCCATTTGATATTTTGAATTAGGTGGTCAAATGTTTTTGGATTAATAAAGCAACAATATGATCAGAGAAAGGAATGCTCTTAAACTCAAGAGAACCCAATGAGTTACAAGTGGCTGTAGCAGCCAGAATAATGCCCCTTTACCACCATCCTGCAAAGAAGTCCACATCCTAGATCCTGCAACCTTTGAATACATGTTATGTATCAAATGAGAATAAAGGTTGCTAATCATCTAACCTTGAGCTGTGAGATCCTGGTGGGCAAAATGTTAATCAACAAGGGCTCTTCAAAGTGAGAGGAGGCTGAAGAGCATGTCAGAATGGTGAGCTGTGAGGAAGACTATCAGGCATTGCTGGCTTTGAGGACAGAAAAAGTTCACAAGAAATGAGACAGCCTCTAGAGGATAGGAAGGATAAAAAAGCAAATTTTCCCCTAAAACCTCCAGAAAGAAATGCAGTGCTACCAAGAATGTCATCTGAGTCTACTGAGGCCCATTTCAGACTTTTGATCTCGATTCTCAATCTTCTTTAAAATACAGACATATATGCTTAACAATGGGAATATTTCTGAGAAATGCATCCTTAGGTAATTTCTTCTTTGTGTGAACTTTGTAAAACTGTACTTACACAAACCTAGATGGTATGAATAAGTTACTCAAAGTGGCCTCTTGATGCATTAAAAGATATGCGAGGCTGTTGTTAGTGTAACACAGCATATGGTTTTGCAACATTTTTTCAACAAGTATACTCTAGTCTGACACGGTGGTACACACTGTAAGCTCAGTACTTGGGAGGCTGAGACAGGAAGATTGCAGGTTTGAGGACAACCTCAGCAATTTAGCAAGACCCTGTTTCAAAATAAAAAATAAATAAAACAGGGCTGGAAATGTAACTTAGAAGTAGAATGACCCTGGGTTTAATCCTCAGTACCTATAATAATGATGGTAATAAAAATTATATTGTAGTAAATACATAAACCAGTACACTGTCATTTATTATTCTCAAGTATCGTACTCATAATACATTACAGTACATACTTGTATGTGCTATAGGTCTTTTGGTTTTGGTTTGCTGTGCTGGTGACCCAACCCAGGACTTCATGCATGCTAGGCAAGCACTCTACTACTGAGCTACTCCATCTTCAGCCCTACGCTGTACTTTATAGTGCTGGCATGCAGTAGGTTCACACCAGCATCACCACAACACATGAGTAATGTGTTGTGTTGTGATGTTAGGACAGATGGCTGTATCATCACAAGGCAACAGGAATTTTTCAGCTCCATTATAATTTTATGGGACTACCATCACATATGTAGTCCATTGTTGATTAACATGTCTTTTTATGGTACATGGCTATAGTTGAATCTTGGATATTTTTCAAGTGGGTCATATTTGTTGGATGGGGGCAAGGGAAGAGATGTGGTGGTGGCTTGGAGGCAGTGATAGAAAGGAAACCAAGATCAAATAAGAGTTCTTTAACTGTTTTCCTATTCTCTCACCTTTATACTGCTAGCTGCTTGCTTATAATCATACATAAATACTAAAGTTCCATTACCATAAATAAAAACCTTATGAAAACTTAACAAGGTACATACTTGTTTTAGAAATGAAAAGTATAAGCCAGGGATGGTGGCACACACGCATAATCCTAGTGCTTGTGAGGCTGAAACAGGAGGATCACAGGTTCTAGGCCAGCTTCAGCAATTTAGTAAGGCTCTCAGCAACTTAGTGAAGCCCTGTTTCAAAAAAAAAAAAAAAAAATCTAGGGGTTTAGCTTGGAGGTAGAATGTCCTTGGGTTCAATCCCCAGTATCCCCCCCCACAAGTATAAAGAGTATAAAGAAAAGAATACTCCTTCAATTGTCCTTTTCCCTAGTTAGCAGTGCAGAAAAGAAAGCTTGCTGGTTCCTGGTAAAAAGCAATTGATGATGATAGTGGAATGTGAGTGAACCAACCTGGCAGTAAAAATAAAATGGATCCCAGAGCAAACCCCAAACATGCAGTGACACTCATGAAGGTTTCAATGTATAAATTCCTTGGCCACTAATCTCCAGCTTTCTAAAGCTTTCATTCAGTCACTCAGCACGGTTTTATCCTTAGTTGGTTCTTCCCACTGTGCTTGAGTACTTGCTATAAACCATAGGACGTTATTCCTGTTGCTTGATGCTAGAATTTCTGCCAAACAGACTAGAAAGATAGGCGGCTTCATTCTGATAGATAGTGGGATAGATGCATCATGCTAAATCAGTTTGAAACTCTGTGGAGCATTTTCTCATAGAAGTGGGCTGACTTGTAGACATTGCTGCGCGCGCGCGCGCGTGTGTGTGTTTTAGTGGGGATTGAGTTCAGGGACCTTCTATTTCTGAGCTATGTCCCCAGACTTTTTTTTTTTTTTTTAATTTGGAAACAGGGTCTCACTAGGTTGATGAGTTTCACTACTTGCTGAGGCTGTCCTCGAACCTATGATCCTCCTGTCTCAGCCTCCTAAGTAGTAGAATTACAAGCATGCACCACCATGCCCGGCCTAGACATTGCTACTTTTCTGTAAGATGTTATGTCCTCAAGCCAGGTGTCCTGGTATATACCTGTAATCCCAGTACTTAGGAGGCTGAGACAGGAGGATTGAAGGTTTGAGGCAAACCTCAGCAATTTAGCGAGATCCTATTTCAAAATAAAAAGAACTGGATGTGTATCTCAGAGGTAGAATGCCCCTAGGTTCAATCCACAGTACCTAAATAAATAAATAAATGAAATAACCTACACTGAAGCAGTTAGTTCCATACTCATTTGGAGAGGCAATTAATTTGCAAAAAAATAAAAATCACACAGTACATAGTTACTAGCTTACATTTTTCTTTTCCTTTTTTTTTTTTTTTTTTTTTTTTTGTGGTACTGGGTATTGAACCCTGGGGCATTCTACCTCTGAGCTACACCTCCAGCCCTATTTTATTCTTTATTTTGAAATAGGGTCTCATAAGTTGCAGAGGGCCTCAATAAGTTCCTGAGGCTGGCTGCGAACCTGTGATCCTGTCTCAGCCTCCCAAGTACTGGGATTAGAAGCATGCGCCACCATGCCTGGCTTAACTGTTTTTCTTTTTTTGGCAGTATTAGGGAATTGAACCCAGGGGCATTCTATCTCTGAGCTACACCCCCAGTCCTATTTTTTATTATTTATTTTAAAACAGGGTCTCACTAAATTGTGGAGGGCCTAAGTAGCTGAGGCTGGCCTTGAATCCGGATCCTCCTGTCTCAGCCTCCCAAGTACTGGGATTACAAGTGTGAGCCACCATGCCCCGCATAAACATCCTTTTTGAAAGAATGCTTTCCAAACTGAACAGTGTTAAAGTGACTAGATTACAAGCTAGCAAGTACATAAAAGCAAATTAGATTTATATGAAACTGAAGAACCATTATAATGGTTTTAGCCTGAATTCTGTGTTGTGGGGCAGGAGATCTTGTGGTGCTTGAGCAAAGAGAGTGTCTTAATAATGGTTTTCCAGAGAAACAGAAACAATGGAATTGGCTTACACTACTCTCATCACAGAGGCAATGAAGTCCCACAATCTGCTAACTGCAAAAGGAAGAACCAGGAAAGCCAGTAGTATAATTAAATTCAAGTCTAAAGGCCTGAGAACTGGACGGAGAGGAGCACTGCTCTAAGTCACAGTTTGAATTCAAAGGTCAGAGAACCAGAAATGTCCTCTCAGAGCTGGAGAAGATGGGTACACAGCTCAAATCGGAAGCAAATTCACCCTTCCTCTGCCATTTTGTTTTATTCAGACTGTCAGTGGATTGGATAATGTTCACTAACATTGTTGAGGGCAATCTTCTTTATTCTCAATCCATTGACTCAAAGGCTTCTCTCCCCCAGAAAAATCATTTGGATACATCCAGAAATAACCTTTTACCAGCCATCTGGGGAATCCCTTAGCACAGTCAAATTGACACATAAGAGTTAAACATCACAACCACACTTCTATGCAACTTGTTAACTGGATGACTCTCCTTATAATATAATCTCCAAATAAAGAAAATAACAAGGTCATAAATTTGCTTAACATGATAAACTATTTTTCATACAACTGAAAACAAAGTAATCCCTTCCCCAGAAGAGGATATGAAGTCCTTGAGTGATAGTTACTTTTCTCTTAACAAGTATATGATGTTAAATTAACAATACTTAAATATTGATATAAAGTCAATACATCAGTGTCACATGATAAGGGAAGGAGAAAAGAAAGCAAATATTTGTTTAACATTAGGTATGTGAGTACACATACAAATGTAGTCATAAAAATATACGGAGAAACACTAATGACAAGGAAAAATAAAAATTTTTCGTCTTCATTCTCAGCCTCAAGAACAGGTTGTTTGCCTTTAAATTTCCCTTCCCACATCTTTCTGTATATCTCTCCATCTAGCCTCCAGTGTCCTCTCCTTGTCTTTTTCCCCTAATTATATCCCTATTCAGGCCAGGAGTAGGCATTTATTATTACAGTCAAAATGCTCCAGAGTAATCTTCCCTTTTTCTCCATTAGCGCAGAACAGAAAGAAGCAAAACAAGGAAAAGCCAAATTTATATAAATCTATGAATGTCTAAAAACTTTTGGTCTAAAATTCTCTTGTGAATTTCAAGCATTTTAAGGCCCAGAGCTCTCTTCATTACCACATGTGTCAAATTCTTGGAGTAAGTAATTTTTTAGATGTCATGGAATATTTCTCAGTAAGTTTCATTCTTTCTTTTAGTGGTATGTGTTAAATTACTGCTTCTGTGCAATGAAAGAGTGCTAGATAGTATAGCTGTCCCTTTAACAGGTGCTAGATAGTATAGCTGTCCCTTTGAATCCACAGATTCAAGAAAATGTGGATCAAAATATTGAGAAATCTCTGCATCTGTACTGAACATGTACAGGTTTTCTGCCTTATGAGTAATCCCTAAATACAATGTCAACTATTTATAGCATCATCACTCTTAGGTATTGTCATCTAGAGAGGACATGCATAGGATAAATGCAAATACTGTGCTATCTTATAGAAGGTACATAAATGTCTATCCAGGATTTCTGTATCTGTGGGGGTCCTAGAACCACTCTCTTGAAGATACTGAGATGACTAAAACCCAGGCATGGTGGTGCACGCTTGTAATCCCAGCATTTGAGAGGCTGAGACCAGAGGATCCAGGTTCAAGGCCAGCCTCAGCTACCTAGTGAGGCACTCTGAAACTTAGTGAGACCCTGTTTCAAAATAAAGAATAAAAAATAGGACTGGGGGTATAGCTCAGAGGTAGAATGCCCCTGAGTTCAATCCCCAGTACTGCAAAAAAAAAAAAAAAAAAAAAAAGAAAAAAAAGAAACTAAAACCCTCACATAATGGTTCCACTGAATCATTTATATACCATGTAGATCTGATTCTTTATAACCAGTATATACAGCACTAATCACCCCAAAGTTTTTTAATAAAAGGAATTTGATTTATCACCACTATCTTATTAAAAAATTCTCACATAGATATCATTAAATAATCAAATCCAGTATTGGTAAGATAGTGATTATTTCTGGTCTAAATCATACCTTATCTACATTTACTTTAGGTTGTTTTTTTTTTTTTTTTTTTTTTTTTTTTTCAGTTCTGGGGATTGAACTCAGGGGCCTTCTACCTCCAAGCTATACCCCCAGCCCTATTTTTTATTCTTTATTTTGAAACTGGGTCTCACTAAGTTGTGGAGTGCCTCACTAGGTAGCTGAGGCTGGCCACGAACCCGGATCCTCCAGTCTCAGCCTCCCAAATGCTGGGATTATAAGCGTGCGCCACCACACCGGACTCTAGGGTTTTTGGTTTTTTTGTATCATTATTTAAGCCAGAAAAATTATAATTATGGTTTGGAAGTCATTTTAGTTTTAATTCCTTATTTTGCCAAATACCTAATCTCCCAAATCTTCAGATAACTTTTAACCTAGTTTGATTTGAAATTTTAAAGAAACTTTTTAACTATATTTACAGTATGTTAAAATTGGATATGCTTTATTTCTGGTCATAACTATGAACATTTATATTCAATGAAATGTAACACTATTTAAAATTAATTTTGCTGGCAGATGTTGCTTAGTGGTAGAGTGCTTACTTAGCATGCACTAGGCCCTAGTTTTGACCCCCAGTGGGGCAGGTGGTTGTATGTGTGTGCGCACACACAAGTTAATGTTTAAGCTGGGTGTGGTGCACATGCCTGTAATCCCAGTACTTGGGAGGCTGAGACTAGAGGATCAGATTTGAGGCAAGCCTCAGTAACTTAGTGAGACCTTTAGCAACTCAGCAATACCCTGTTTCAAAATAAAAAGGGCTGGGAGTGTAGCTTGGAGGTAGAATGATTCTGGGTTCAACCTTTACTACCCTCCCCAAAGTTAATTTTCAGTCATTATGTTTTATTAAGCAAATAACATTGATACAGGTACTTCCAAATTTAAGACTGAAAACAAATGCTTATTAAAATCAAATGTAAATTACACTGTTTATTCTGAAGGAAAAACATTAATTTTTTACATTTTCAGTGTTACAAGAATGCTGCATCTCATTTATCATCAGTAAACTGAAAAGTATTATATTTAAAATATTTATGGTGTTTCCAGGCTGATTTCATATTTTGGTTCATATTACTTTAGAGAAACATCAATAATGAAATAATTCATACATAAAATTAACTCTTAAAGTATACAATGTAGTGGGTTTCAGTGTATACAAAGATCTGAGTAACCATTGCTATTATCTAACTTTACAACAATTTATCACCTCCTCCCAAATAACCCTATAGTCATAAGCACTCACTTCCCATTCCTCTTACCCTGTTTCTGGCAACCAGATATTTACCTTCTGTCCCTATGGATTTGTTTCTTCTGATCCTTTCCTAAATGGAATCATACTACATGTGACCTTTTGTGTCTGGCTTCTTCCACATGGCAGGATGTTTTCAAGCTTCAAGACACATGTTACCATGTGTCAGTATTTTGTTCCTTATTAATACTGTTTCATCCTACAGATATATCATATTTTGTCTATTCATCAGCAGGTAGATATTTGGGTTGTTTCTAGTTTTTGGATATTATGACTAGTACTGCTCTTACACATTTGTATATGAAAAATATGCTAATATTTTTTATGCCAAAGTTCATTAGGCATAGTTTGTTACATGCCCAAACCCCTATTCATTAAAGTCAAAATGATGTTCTTAGCATAAAAAGTTTTCTTAAACCACATTAATAAAAATGATATTCTGAACTAGCAAGTATTAAGATTAATTTGATTTTTATTCAAACAATGTATACTATTTGGTTTACTTGGGCTCCAGATTACCTATTACAAGCAGAATATGTAAATATGTGTTCTTTATAATATAAAGTCTTAACACATGCCTATAATCCCAGTTGTTGGGAAGTTGAGACAGGAAAAGTGTAGGTTCAAGGACAGCCTCAGCAATTTAGTGAGACTTTCAGCAACTTAGCAAGACACTGTTTCAAAGGGGGAGAGGGGGAGGGTGTAGATAAGAGGCACAGCGCCACTAGGTTCAATCCGTAATACTATAAAAATAAAAGCATTAGCCGGGCGTGGTGGCGCACGCTTGTAATCCCAGCATTCGGGAGGCTGAGACCGGAGGATCCGGGTTCGCGGCCAGCCTCAGCTAGCTAGTGAGGCACTCCGCAACTTAGTGAGACTCGGTTTCAAAATAAAGAATAAAAAATAGGGCTGGGGGTGTAGCTCGGAGGTAGAATGCCCCTGAGTTCAATCCCCGGTACCGCAAAAAAAAAAAAAAAAAAAAAAAAAAAAAAAGCATTTATAATTTAAACTGATAAAATGGTATATACATTGTATTGCTCCCAGTTTCTTTGGCAAGTTGTAAGATTCTATGACAAATATACAAAGATACATGAAAACATATAGGTATACAGTACCAATCTATATTATATTTGTATCTTAAGAAACCCCTATACTCAATAATGTGGCCTCACTAAAGAACTCATATATTTTAGGACCCAGGCATACCTTCTATTCAGATTAGTTATTTGTCAATTTCATAATTTTCTTGATCTTTTATATTTTTCTCATGTTTTATGTCAATTTATGCAAGAAAGACTGACCTAATATAAGTTTTGAGACTTCTTTTTCATTAAGAAAAGATTGTTTTTAGCTTATCTTTTTAATACTTTTTCTATCTTTATTGATTTCTGAATGTAAATGTTTCTTCCAGTATTTAAAACCTGACTCTTTTTCAGCATATCCCAGATTATAGGATAAAATACGATTTTTTTTCTCAGGTGCAGATATATCTACCATTACAAGTCAAATCAGATAATGAAAATGATTTAACCTTACTTGCAACTCTAAAGCAGGCTCTTTATAACACTAGATACTGTGAAGTGTTTGAAAATTTGAGCTAATCCTAGCTTGATCGTAAGGCATCGAGATGCTTCTAGGAAGCCAGGCACAGTGGTATATTCCTATAATACCAGTTCTAAGGCAGAGGCAGGAGAATTGCAGGTTCAAGGTAGCCAGGGCAATTTAGCAAGACCCTTTCTCAAAATAAAAAGGGCTGGTGAGATGTAACTAGCATGTGCAGGCCCTGGGTTTAATCCCCAGTACCACACACACACACTTTGTGTGTGTGTGTGTATATATATATATATATATACATATACATATATATGTGTATATATATATGTGTGTGTGTATGTATGTATGTACATAAACAGAGGTTTAGATTTCAAATGTGCAAGGGTATTTGGAAGCCTGGAAAAGGCATAAGTGGACATCATCTTTTGAGCAAAACTCCATTGCAACAAAAATTTCTGTAAAACAAAACTATTTTCCAGCCACAACTAGTAGTCCATTTATTTAAAAGTAATATTAGACATAGTTAATACCATTAAAAGGAAGATTTTTAAAAATCCCTTTAGAGCCAGGCACGATATCACACACTTGTAATCCCCATACTTGGGAAGCTGAGACAGGAGAATCACAGATTCATGGCCAGCTTCAGCTACTCAGTGAGACCCTCCTCAACTTAGTGAGACCCCATTTCAAAATAATAGGGCTAGGGAAGTAGCTCAGAGGTAGAATGCCCCTGGGGGGGTTCAATCCCCAGTACTGAAAAAAAAAAATCCCTTTTAATCACTTGTAGAATTTTACCTGGAATGCTGAGTACATAAGCATTTTGAGGTAGCAAGTATGTATGTTTTGCACTAATGGGAAACTTAATATTGGAGAATAGCCAAAAAGCTAAAAATAATCAAAGAGCTTAGCAGTTAAGAGCATGGGCTTTAAGGTCTGACTACCTAAGTTTAAATCCTGGCTTTACTACTCACTAGTGTATAACCTTGAGTGTTTTCATCTGTATGGTGGGGATTTGATGAGATAATGAATTAAAGGAGCAAGCGCATAGTAAGTACTTCAATTGTTATTAAGACTCATTTTACCAGGTGAGGTTGTGCACACCTGTAATCCCAGTACTTGGGGGGCCGGCCAAGACAGGAGCATCATAGGTTAGCAACAACTTAACAAGACCCTGTTTCAAAGTTAAAAATAAAGCCCGGCATGGTGGCGCACACCTATATGCCTATAATTTCAGTACTTGGGAGGATGACTGAAAGATTGAAAGTTCAAGGAGAGTCTCAGCAAGTAGCCAGATTTAGCAACCTAGTGAGACCCTGTTTCAAAACAGTAACAAAAAAGCTGGGCATGGTGGCACACGCCTGTAATCCCAGCATTTGGGAAGTTGAGACAGGAGGATTGCAAGTTCAAAGCCAGCTGTAGCAACTTAGGCTGTCAACGACTTAGTGAGACCCTTTTCCCAAATAAAAAAATAAAATAGGGCTGGGGGTGTAGCTGGGAGACAGAATGTCTCTGGGTTCAATTCCCAGTACCAAAAACGAACAACAACAACAAAAAATCATTTAAGGCATCTCTCACTCTGGAGATGGCTGGCAACCTCCCTTGAATGTTGCAGGATTTTAATTTCTTTCAGCCTTGATTATTTTCATTTTGTATTCTTCCCCACATCTTATTTACAAAGACACGGAATAAATGAATGTGATGTAATAAAACCTAAGTTACTCAGAATGCTTGAGAAATAAGTCCTTCTAGATAGCTCAAATTTCCAGAGTACCTTCATAGGTACCCCAAAATAAAGAAAAAAAAATCAACAAATGGGATAAAACTATCTCCTATATCTATTACATACTTTAATGCTCCTTAAAGAAAGTATACTCGTAATTAAACTTTTTCTTCATGAATGATTATGGTTACGAATATCAATTAGAATGTTATGTTAACATTTCACAATCTTTTCAAGACTAGGACTTTTTTTTTTTTTTTGAGGTACTGGGGATGAAACCTGGGGGCATTCTACCTCCAAGCTAACAGCCCCAGCCCTATTTTTTATTCTTTATTTTCAATCAGGGTCTCACAAAGTTGCGGAGGGCCTCACTAAGCAGCTGAGGCTGGCTGCAAACCTGGATCCTCCAGTCTCAGCCTCCCAAATGCTGGGATTACAAGCGTGCGCCATCACGCCCAGCTTCAAGACTAGGATTTTTAAACGTGGACTACATAGATAGGGAATCCATCCATGAGCTTGGTGGGGAAAAAAATTACACCTTATTTTTACTTTTTTATTTAGCATTCTTTCAATTATGAACATAGACAACAAACAGTAGTATTGGCTATACCTACATCTTTGTATTACCAAGAGAAATACTTTATAACACATCACAATTACAATTCTTACAAACTCTGGAAATAGCATGATTATTTCAAAATTTTGGTCTTTATTAGACCCATGGCTAGATTTTACTGTTAATAAGTCAAAACATTAAAATTTATTTTTCATTAATATTTTGATAACTGTACTTCAAATGTTTTCCTTTACAGTACAGTGAATTTCATTTTAAACATATAAAACATTATTCTGAGAGGGGCCCATGGCTTATCAGTCTGCTAAAGTGGTTTGTAGCACAAATAAGAACATTGACTTCAAATTTGTCTGTCTTCTGTGCTTTGTTAATCCATAACACTAATGTTCCATTGTACTTTCATACTGAAGCTTGTTTAGATTAAGGTGACACAAATTAGTTTCTGAGACTTTTCTTCATGAACTTCCCAGGATATTATAAGTTCTCTGTAGGTAAGTGTGAATATTTCCTACTATTCTTGTACCTTGGCTTCTGAAGTAACAGAGGACGAAATAAGTCAAATAAGCTAGATTCAGATGGTATTTAAAGTAGAACTACCAAACATCTTTATCAAGTAGTTTATGAAGCTATTTAATATGTATTTGGAAATTAACTGTGTGAGTTTCAAAGCCTCCTAACACTTATTAGGTACTTGGGGTAGTAACTTAATCAGTTACTTCATTTGTGAAAGGGGGGCTAGCAAGCACAATACCTAGTACATGGTAAGCTCTATAAGTATTTCCTACACCAGTTATTATTACCATACATTTCACAGTATGGCAAGTAATGTCTGATGGGTTACTTTAATAACTTAAATTTATACAGCAGTGTAAAGTGAGTGTCTTTTCATAATCTTATGACATTTGAACCACAAAGGACAGCTATTATTACATCTGGTTAAGTGGTGAGTAGCCAGACTAGCATCAGACTCACATGGGAATCAACAGGCAAGGACTCACTCCTGGGTTTCTTTTTCCACTCTCATGCCTAACCTGGTGCTTCTATTATAATTGTGTAGCTAAAAGAGAGAACAATGGAAAGATAATTTAGGAAGGAGGAAGGGGACAGAGGTGTCCAGTAGGCCATGAGTTGAGCACTTAGGTTATCTGCTACTCACAGAATAGTTCAGAGCACAAAAAAAATCTGTATCACCTGGGAGCTTGTAAGAAATGTAGAATCTCAGGCTCCAACCTTGGCTTGGTAAATATAAGTATGCATTTTGAATAAAACCCCAGGTGATTCCTATGGACATTCATTTGAGGAGCACTCTTTCACTAATTGCTGTAGTGACACTAAATAGCCATTTCAACAGTATATGTGAAACTATTACTGAGCGGGAAGTTTATACTAGATGATAGTTTGCAACAGTTTTTTTTTTTCTTCCTTTTTTAGGGGAGTGATACTAGACATGGAACCCAGGAACATTCTATCTCAGGGCTACACCCCCAGCTCTGTTTTGTTTTTTATTTGGAAAGAGTCTCGCTAAGTTGAGGAGAGCCTAAGTTGCTGAGGCTGTCCTCGAACTTGCATTCCTCCTGTCTCAGCCTCCCAATTACTGCGATTACCAGTGTGTGCCATCATGCCCAGCCAGTTGTTGTTTTTAAATAAAGCATATTAAAAGACTCGTTTATGTTTCCATGTAATTCTTAAAGATTTCCACTTCGGCAAGTGGGGTCATCAAAGAGTGTTAGAAAACCTTAAACAAGTTAGTGCCTACCAGCCTTCCAGCCTTTAAATTGCTGTGTGTGTTGGCGGCGGAGGGTGGGGTGGGGGTGCTGGGGATCAAATTCAAGGCATGCTAGACAAGTGCTCTACCACTAAGCTATACTCCAGCTCCCTTTAAATTTTTTTAAAAGTTAAGGTTTTATTATCTTTTGCCTGAACGATACACAGGAGAGCAAAATTGCTCTCTGTACCTTATACCCAGCAGATTAAAAGAGGCCAATCTTATCCATATAACATCCCCCCCCCAAAAAAATATTTCAGTAAACACTGAGTTTTTCTAAGCCAAAACTCTACCTGCCTGTTTGCAGTTTTCCCACTTTCTGTCTCAAAAACTCTAAACACAGCAACCAGAGGAGAACAAATACTTAGGTAGAACCCATTAAGTACTAAGTTTTCAATTCTGCGAATATAATAAATGCCCCAAATATTATTCGAAGTTATCATAAGTGGTATATTTGCTGTTCAACTTAAATTTTTATAAGTGTTACACATCTAAGACCATCGATAAAATGGGATAAGCCTGTGGTTCCCACACCTATATCTTGCCAGAGGGTGGCAGTGGACCGGAGAAACAAACAGCCCGCCGCTAACCCCTTCTTATCAACTCACAGCAGAGCTCGATTCTGAGGCGGCTCTAATTCTAGGAGCCGGTCTAAGTCCGCTCTTCTCAGTATCGATCCCCTAGAATCACAAATGCACTAGATTTCCGCATCGGAGAGACTATCAGCGGTAAGCCTGGGTCTATTTAAAAGTACTGTTCCTATTTCGCCGCGCCCCTCCTCCTGGTGATTAACTCGCCCACGACCGCAGGGGAGTAAACGTCGTTCACCTGTTCCACCGGAAGCCTCGCCAGCGTCGACTAAAGGTATCTAGTAGTTAATCCATGGTACCTCCCACCGCACATTCCTGATTGGGCGCGTAAGCGAAGGGCGCACCGGCGCGCGCGCTGACCAGTCCGGGGAATTCCATTTCCTCTCCCTCCCACCAGCATAAGCATTCAGGGGCGGCGCTCCCCCGGCAGCGAGCCGTCGCAGTTCGAGCCGGTGTCCTCCAGCATCTCGCGAGAACTCGTGGATTTGGGGGCGGGCCCCGGCCAGGAAGAGCGCACAAAACTGCCCTTAAGTCACTGCAGAGCTGCTGCTCCGGTTAGCCGGCCACGAGGTTCTCGCGAGATCCGCCTCAATACCAAGTGAGGAAACGGGGACGCGGTTGGGAGGGGCGAGGGGCACCACCGCGCAGCTGCCGCTGGTTACCTTCCTCCCATGGTCTCCTTCCGGTTCTCGATGCTTCTCTGAGTCTAAGGGTTTCCGCCACTCGTCTGCCCTCCCCCTCAGCCCATGTCCCGCCTCCGTCCCCCGCCCTCCCAGTCCAACCTCCGATCTGTTTAGTAAGAAGGTGCTGTTCCGAAAAGGAGAAGGAAAAGGGGGTGGCAGAGATTCTCTCGGCCCCGGACGTGGGAAGTAAACCGTTCCCCGTCCCCTTCGACTCGTCGGTGCTCGACGGCGGCGTTGGCGGACTGATACGCGGCGGTGAAGAGGCAGGAGGAGGGGGAGGGGCGGAGCGTGGCAGCTGGCAGTAGTTCCGTCAGAGCGGACATCTTGTGGCTGTGTCGTGCGCGTGAGCCCCGTAGGGCCGGGGAGGCACCAGCTGTCGCGCGGGGAGGAGGCCGAGGCCGCAGCTTGAGGGAGGCCCCGGCCCCTCTGTACGCGTGGGTGTGGACAGGAGGGGAAGGGCAGGGAGGCCGGCCCGCTGGCCGGCGGGGAGAGGGGACTCGGCCCTGGGTGGCCCGAGTGGCCAGCCGTGGGGTTGGGTGGGGTGCGGCAGGGTGGGCAGGCAGGAGACGCCGGGGCCTCTGCTTTAGGGGGAGGGGGAATGGGCGCGTCCTCGCGCCTAAGCCGGAGCTTCTGGGGCAGCTCGGGCGCGTGGTGGCGGCGGGCGGGCGCGCGCAGGAGCGCGCTGGAAGGCGGAGTGTACGGTGGCGTCAGGGGCGACACGGAATACCTCTAGCTTCGGGGACAGGAACATACATTAAGCCTCTCTTCCTTTATTTCCTTTCCTTCCCGGGCCAAACCCTTGAGCTGAAACTGAAAGAAGCCCGGCGTCAGCCGGAGTCTCCTGTTCCCCCTCCCCCCTTGCCTTTCTTTGCCCTAGTGACGCCGGCATAGCGCCGACTAGGCCCGGGCTCCTCCTCTGCCGGGCTCCGGACCCTGCCCCGCACCCACCCTTTTCTCCTAGGCTTACTCCTCTCCCACTCGGGTCTCTTCCTTCTGAGAGGCCGGGAAGTTAAACTTGTAGGCACCCCTCCACTCTTTCTCGCCCGCACTTCGGGCCGGACCACGGCATAGAGGCTGTTGGTGGCTTTGCCACCCCACCCACCCCGGATCGCGACCGTTTTAAGGGACCTGGATTCATCGGGGTCTCTCCGGGGCCTGTACGAGTGCTGATCTGCTCCGTTTTTGCAAAAGGCGCCTGTGTCTGGAGAGCCGGTGTGAGTTGAAGAGACCATCCTTCCCCGCCACCCGGATAATCAAGAGTTTTGGCCGGACCTTTGAGCACACATCAGATAGTGAGGAGCCAGAAGAAAAGCACAGACTATGGCGCTGAAAAGGATTAATAAGGTAAATTGGGCTGAAAAAAAAAATGGGGTCGTGGGCGGAAAGAAAGGCTCAGACCCAGAGGAGAGCGGGGTGGTGGGAGGGAAGTAATTTACTCTGAAAATACTCTTCTTGGTCACTTCTTTTTTTTTGGAAGGTGGAGAACGCGGATATGCTTTATGAAATCAGGCTTAGGGCCGGGGAAGAGAAAACACTTTTGGCAGACTAGGTGTTATGCTGAGTATGTTTCAGCGGAATTGGTGCGAGTTATGAGTGAGGAAGAGTGACTCAAGGCGCCTTGATTTCCTGCTTAAAGTCTGGTTTAGGGGTTGGAATTGCGGAGAGACGCTCCAGCAAATGTCATGGTGGTACCTATTCTTGGTTCTTCAAAACTTAGTTATAAGATAAAGCCTATAGTAGTGAGAAAAATGAAATTCAGAATGGACACACGATCAAAGAAATCTGACGGGTCCCGATCTTTATTCAGGGTAAGAGTAGAAATCTGGCCTGCTGAAGGAGAGTGAATGAATCTAGTCAAAAATCGACTCTGGGCAGGTTACACAAGAATTAAGTGGGATTGGAACTGACAGTGTTGCTACTCTGGTTGTTACAGCTTTCACCCGAAGCTATTTTCCGAGGCACCGGGAACTGATGTAAATGCCTTCTGGAAGCTCCCTTTTTCTTTTGGCTCCTGGAGGGGGGAGGTCGGGGTATGATGGCAGTAAGGGAAAACTAGGTGCACCTATTTTTGCCTCAGCTCACTTAATAAGAGGATTGTTTCGCTATGTAAAATGTTGTTTGGTAGTAAATTGTCGATTTAAGTTGAAAAAAGGCTAGGATTTTTCGAGGCCAGGGGTGAGCGGAACCTCCACCTCCGGTGGTTTAGTCTCATTTTCTTGCTCTTAACTTCTGTCCCGCATTTTAAGATGGCGGCTGCTTTAACTGGTTCAGGCTCTTTTCCGGCATCTCCTTCCTTAATAATATGAAATAATACTCCTAAGTGTTAAATTTTATATCACATCGTACATTGCTCCAAGATCACCTGTTCAAGATCTATCTAAATTCAAACTGTTTCCCTTTTTTGTAACTTGTGTATGCGTGGTGTGTTTGGTTCTTGCACAATCCAGTAGGGTGGAGTATTTACAGCTAACTTGAAAAAAATGTCATGGAATAAATTCAACCTTATTAGAAAATAGGAAATGAGAGATTGTAGGTTAAAAACTCTCGTTTTGGTAGGATACTTTTTAAAAATTCAGTGGATGGCATGGCAAGGACTTGACTTTCCTAAAATAGACCTGATGCTACTCAATTTGTAGTTATTTAATAACTTTGAAGTTAAATTGGCAAAACTGAAGTTTCATGAAAGATGGTTTAAGTCTTTACTCTTAAGATAGGTGCTGAGAAGTCATTGGGGTGATACAAAATACTAATTTAAATCGTACTTTTAAAATGATAACAAAGGAGAGGAAGAAACTTTAGAATTTAAGGCAGATTTCTAACTGCTTTCTGTGACCATTTGGGGGTCAGTATCACATTGAAGAAGCATAGTTTTATTTTACAGCATACTTAACACAGAACATAACGTTCAGTACAAATAAAGACCTTTTATTTATGGATATTAGTTCAAGCCACTTCGATGTGGAATAATCTCAGATCCATAGCTTTTTTACATATGGAACAGCACTTTAAAGGAAGGAAGGTTTCATTGATTTCTTTTCTTTTACAGGTGACACCCAGCTGCTGTGACACCACTTTAATTATTTAAAAGCTCTAGAGAGACAATATAGCATAATGGTTAAGAGTGTGAACATTGAGCAGAAATGTTTGTTAGAATTCTAGCATCTGTTATATGGACACTAAATAGTTGTGTGCCTAGTAGATAACCAGGCACAGTTCTAGATACTGGGACAGCAGCAGTGAAAACTAGTAATTACCTAGATATTTTTGAAGGTTAAATGGATTAATGTGTGTCTTTACACAGGCCCCTGGCATATGACACCTGTAATAGTTTTCAATGCTTTTTAATATCACAATATATAATCCTCAGAAACTTTTTTTTTTAACTAAGAAACTTTGACTTCTAGTAGTCTTAATATTAGGCTGTCTCCTGTTCTAAGTATTTTAAAGAATTGCATAGAACAGTGAAACTTGACATTAACACTTTAGGAATTGAAAAACCAGTGTTTGTGTGGAACATGGTTGATTCAATCTGTAGAAAATTTTGATACATGGGACTTTATTTTCAGCTGTTACTGTCAGAACCACATGAGGATGTGTTTAAAAGGCATACCCCAGATCCAGACATAATTTTAGTAAGTGGGGTTCAGCAGGGATATTTTAGAAGGTACTTCTCAGCAGTCAAGTTAGCCATTCACATCAGTGTGGCTTTTGTGTGTTTTAACCTGTTTATTGTCTGATAACTCCCAGAAGATATCAAGATATCTGTATTCCTTGCTAATGCTTTACTGAAATGCCTACTTTTGAAACTTAACCTCTAGTGGTTAGTTTGAGCAAGCCATTTAAATTTTGTTTTGTATGATTGTTTCTTAGACTAATCAAACTATACTTTTTGTCTATTGCTATATTCCTTATTTGGACCAACCTGAGTATGGTCTTAAATAGGGGTATTAAACAATAAAAATTTAAAAAGGAATTCCAAATTGATTGGTGTTTGAGGACCACAGACAGTGGTCCCATAATGAAAAGTGGGGGTCATACCAGTCTCTTTTTTTTTTTTTTTTTTTTTTGCGGTTCTGGGGATGGAACCCAGAGGCATTCTACCTCCAAGCTACACTCCCAGTCCTATTTTTTATTCTTTATTTTGAAACAGGGTCTCACTAAGCAGCTGAGGCTGGCCCCGAACCCAGATCCTCGGGTCTCAGCCTCCCAAGTACTGGGATTACAAGCGTGTGCCACCGCGTCTAGTTCCACTCTCCATTAAACAAGATTGCAGTATGTGTTTGGGGATGTTTGAGGGGAACTTTATTATATTTCTTAAAGTCTAAAGTGAACCAAGCCTAAAAGAGTAACTCCGCGTTTTCAATGAGATACACCTTTTTGAAACAATAACTTGTATTAGCGATCTAATAACAAATGGAGGAAGTGGGTACAATTGTATCTCCATTTTGAATCAGAAAACTAGGGCACTGAAGTTAAAGGGAGAGAAAACAGGTTCATATAGTGGCAGAGTTGAGATTAAAACCCAGGCCTCTGGTTCCAGAATGTTCTCTTAATCACTACACTTGTAAATCATCCTATAGGTTTTGTTATTTTTTGAAAGGGTTTTTTTTGTTGTTGGTTTGTTTTGTTTTGTTTTTTTTTTTTTTGAGGGGAGTGCATGTGCAAATTATTTGCTACTAATAATTGAGAGATAATGTAGTCTTTACTATGTACAAAACACTGTTTCTAAGCCTTTTGAGTATTTAATTCTCAAGATAGCCAACTGCAAGATACTCAGTTTGGGATGAGGTTATAGGCACAGACAGGTGAAGTTACTTGTCTAGTCACACAGCTAGTAAGTGATTGAGATTTAAATCATAGTTTGCCTTAAAAAGGTCTTTTTCTTTTATGCCAGGATTGAACCCTAGGGCATTCTACCTCCAGGCTATATCCCCAGCTTTTTTTATGTTTTGTTTTGAAACAGGGTCTTGGTAAGTTGAGAGTCTCGCTAAATTGCTGGGGCCGGCCTCAAACCTGCCATCCTCCATCCTCCTGTCTTGGCCTCCCAAATGTTGGAATATCAGGCATATATCACCATGCCCGGCGTGGAGCTCCTTTTTAGACCATTTCAATACCAATTTTATAGTAAATATTCTTTTGTTGACCTGAAGTAAGCTTCCCTTCTCCTACTTCATATTTAAATAATTGAGATTTAGCTCTATTCTTAGGTTATAGCTAATTTGTGAGTTAATACACATTTTGAGAGGGGTATGTTTTGATTCTTTTTGGATAGTTTCCTTGAGGTCTAGAAACTGCCATGTGTGGGCTAAGTGCTAGGGGTTTCTTCTTGTCCTCAACATTCTGTAGGTGGTATAGACTTGAGTCTATTGAGTGTTTCTTTTGTGGTCTTCAAGGTTTGTTTATAGCTAACTTATTATGTAGGCTAGTTGGGTCACTAAAAGAGGTGACTGTGACACTATCCTTTTATCACCATGCTCATCTGCTTCAATAAGTCTAGTTTTTGTTATTCACATAGATATGAAGTTGAATACCCTTCTAATGTTTGGGAAAACTATGTAACTAGGTTGTTTGGCCAAACTTTATACATTAACTCCTAGATTCAGGTGTCCCTAATTATCCAAGATAAGTCAGTTCTTGAGGATTCTACATTTTACAATAGTGATTACCTTCCTATTAAAGAAACTAGGTTCCTAACACTTGTGTTTAAAATGTTCAGATTAAATTCTCAAATCCTAGATTGGCTTTTGTACTTGGCTTTTTGTTTTTTGGTACTGGGGATTGAACCAATTAGCTTTTTTTTTTTTTTTTTTTTTTAAACTAGAGTTGAAACCCCCTCCCCCACAGTGGGCATTCTGCCTCCAAGTTTTATCCTAGTATATTTTGTTTTGAAACAGTGTCTCACGAAGTTACAGAGGGCCTTGTTAAGTTGCTGGAACTGGCCCTGAACCTCCGATTTTCAGCCTCCTAAATACTGGGACTACAGGCTTGTACCACCATTCCCAGCTGCCCACATCCCTTTTATTTTTAATTTTGAAATAGGGTGTCTAAATTGCTGAAGCTGGCCTGGAGATCTGCAATCATCCTTCTTGGCCTCCTGGTGTACATTTTAGTATTAGTTTCTATCAGTGTATTAGAACTGACTATTTTATATTACTATAATTTCAGAATGCTGAGTTTTTAAGGATAACTGTATAGTATCTTACTTAGACTTAATCACTTCCGTTGGAAGCAGACATGATTTTGGAAAGTTCTCCAGGTGATTCTGAAGCCCCTCTTTGAGAACCACAGTTATGGGGGTAATCATTCAATCACTACTTACCTGGGATCATAATCTTTGGCACAGTAGTGTAATCTTAAGGGATAAAAAATAAGGAAGATTTGTTACCCCTGAAAATCTGAGTGGAGAGAAAAGGCATGTAAAGACATGCATAGACATTTGTTACTTTGTACAGTTTACCTGTGTGTTTGTGTGGGGGGGGGGGTACTGGGATTGAACCCAGGAGCATTCTACCTCTGAGCTACACCCCCAGCCCTATTTATTTTTATTTTTTAAAAAGGGACTCACTAAGCTGAGGCTGCCCATGAACTTTTGATCCTACTGTCTCAGCCTCCCAAGTACTGGGATTATAAGCGTGCATCACCACACCCGGCTATAGTTTACCTTTCAAGAATGTGTGTTAAAAATACTTAGAAGATGCTTGTAATCCCAGCATTCGGGAGGCTGAGACCGGAGGATCCGGGTTCACAGCCAGCCTCAGCTACCTAGTGAGGCACTCCGCAACTTCGTGAGACTCGGTTTCAAAATAAAAGAATAAAAAATAGGGCTGGGGCTATAGTTCGGAGGTAGAATGCCCCTGAGTTCAATCCCCAGTACCGCAAAAAAAAAAAAAAAAAAAATACTTAGAATAAATTAAGGGGTATCTTGATACATCAGGTTTGCCTTACTATGTATAGGTTTATCTAAATAACTTAGGCATTCTTTGTCATTGTTTTGAGTACTTAATTCTTCTAACCAAAACAAATCAGTATTCTTTCTTGGGGGCCAGGGAGAGGTACTAGGGATACCCAGGGGCATTCTACCTCTGAGCTACACACCCAGCCCTATTTTATTTTTTATTTAGAAACAGGGTCTTGCTAGGTTGATGAGTATCTCACTTCTTGCTGAGGCTGTCCTTGAACTTGCAATCCTCCCGTCTCATCCTCCTAAGTACTAGGATTACAGGCATGTGCCACCACATCTGACCAAACTAATATTTTAAAATTAGTAAAATTAAGCTTTTCATTCTTTAACTGGGAATTTTGTGGTCTTAGTTTGGTCTTGGTGCCATAGCAGTGATCTTATTCAAAATTGAATAGTGTAATTAACATTAATTTAGTATTTTACTAGCCCGTTTATCTTACTGGATAAGATTTCTTCTCGGAAATGTATCTTCGGCCTTGTTAACATGGGGAGGGAAAAAGTTCAGTAAAAAATTATACCATCTGATTTTATCTTCCAACTATACCTTAATCTTGATCTTGTTTTCTGTTGTTCAGAGGCCTTCAGCCAGCTTTGTCCTATTTAACAGTTGAGGCCACTCAGTTGTGAGACATTGTTTTTTTGGTTACTTGTTTCAGGATGGAATGGTTATTTAGATTATCCTATCTTTTCTATAATTTCATGACTGGTGTACAATTTGATATTTTCTGCCACTGTACTGCTCTTAACTTTTTTCATGTCTGTGAAATGCTTTATTTTTATGGATCAAAGCTAAGGACCTGAGTTTGACTGGCAGTCTTGGCTCATTTCAGATGATGCTTACAAAAGAACAGCTTTGAACAATATTTATTATTTATTTTTGAGGCTAGGTATTGCTATGTTTACTCAGGCCAGCTTTGAACTAACTTCTGAGCTCAAGCAGTCCTGTCTTACCGGGACTGCAGATGTATTCCACCCATGCTTGCCTTGAGTAATCTTCAGTGACTTACCTTCAAGAGTGATCTAAAGTTAAAAAAAAAAAAAGTATTATTCATCCAAACCATTCTTATTCTTAGTACCTTGTCTTAAGGAACAAGCATGTTTGCTTCTCTTTAATTAGAACTAAACAGGAAGTTAATGCCTTGTCAGTGATGTAATGAGGCCTCCTGTACCAAACCTACCTTTTAGTTCTTAAGATGAAAGAAGTTTTCAGGATTTCTCAGAAGAAATTACAAATAAAGTGGCTTTAAACGAACTGTTACATGTGATTCTTAAGTCTGTAGAGTCCTATGAAAATTGTTTATGTTTTTAAAAACTTTTCTTGAAATAACTGCTAGTAACTATACATTTCGGCTCAATGGGTAGCTGAGGGTAATTCTTCATCTCGGGGGCTCATCTAGCCCCTAAAGTAGTGTTGCTCAGTAGAAGTATTATGGAAAGAAAACATTTATGGTGAGACACTAAGATTTTATTTCTTAAATTCTTAAAAAATGAGCCGGGTGTGGTGGCGCATGCTTGTAATCCCAGCATTCGGGAGGCTGATACCGGAGGATGCAGGTTCCCGGCCAGCCTCAGCTACTTAGTGAGGCACTCCACAGCTTAGTGAGACCCGGTTTCAAAATAAAGAATAAAAACTAGGGCTAGGGGTGTAGCTTGGAGGTAGAACGCCCCTGAGTTCAATCTCTAGTACCAAAAAAAAAAAATCTTAAAAAATGGCATTAGAGCTGGGTGTGGTGGCACACACTTGTAATATCCCAGTACTTGGGAGGCTGAGATAGGATTGCAGATTTGCGGCCAGCCTCAGTAACTAGCAACTTAGACTCTGTTCTAAATAAAGAATAAAATAGGGGCTGCGAGTATAGCTCGGAGGTAGAATGCCCCTGGGTTCATTCCCCAGTACCACCCAAAAACAACAAAAAAGTTAAAAAGTTAGATTAGTAAAACACAAGAAGTTAACTTCCAATAATGGCAAAAGTGCTGGTAAGAAATCTGTCCTACCTCATTCTATTCTTTGTATAGTGAAGTATAAAATAGTAGGAGAGAAAGTTCACTTTTTTTTTTTTTTTGCCACAGGGGCTTAAGTTGCCCAGGCTGGTCTTGATGGTCTTGAACTTGCATTCCTCCTGCCTCAGCCTCTCAAATAGCTGTTACTACAGGCATGCACAACTATGCCTTGGCTAGAGACCATTTCTTAAATTTTGCTAGCACCTTCACACGTTTAATATCTTCAGTTGCTTAGCTTGCTGTTCTTGTAGTCGATGGTAACTTCTCTGCTAGTGCCGCCCTCTTGGGTTTGGTTTTTTGTTGGTTGGTTTTTTTGTGGTGCTGAGGACTGAATCCAGGAGCATTCTACCTCCCAGCTACACCTCCAGACCTATTTTTATATTTGAAAACAGTCTTGCGAAGTTGCTGAGGCTGCTTTGAACCTGTAGTACTCCTGTCACAGCCTCCCAAGTACTAGGATTACAGGTGTTTTGCCTGGCTTAGTACCACCCATTATTGAATGAGGGAAATAGCAAAAAGTATACCATTATATTTAGACTTTTAGGCCAGTGTCTGTCAGCCTTTTCATATTTTACTTCCAACAGTTGTCAGATTGTTTTCATAAGCCGGGCATGGTAGCGCATACTTGTAATCCCAGTACTTGGAAGGGTAAGCGGGTTCCTGGCCAGCCTCAGTTACTTAGTGAGGGCTTCTGCAATTTAGTGAGACCTTGTTTCAAAATAAAGGGAAAAAAAATAGGTCTGGGAATGTAGCTTAGAGGTAGAATGTCCCTGAGTTTAATCCCCAGTAGTGCAAAGAAAAAGAAAACCATTTTTTAATTTATTTAGCAGTACTGGTGATTGAACCCAGGGGCATTCTACCTCTGAGCTACACCTCCAGCCCTATTTTTTAATTCCTTATTTTAAAACAGGGTCTCACTAAGTTTTGGAAGGCCTCCCCAGGTAGCTGAGGCTAGCCATGAACCCGGATCCTCCTGTCTTAGCCTCCAATGTACTGGGATTACAAACATGAGTCACAACGCCTGGCTAACCCCTTACTATTTAAACCTATACATCCGGATGGGAATATTCAAATTGACTTAAGCTATACCTGTTGGTTGCTTGATAGAAGGATTTGCTGGTGACCAAATACCCAGAATCCATTCCCAGTTTTTGCCATGCTTCCCACCAGACAAAATTCAGGTTTGTTGTGGTTCCAGATTCCTTTGTAGTATTTTAACCTGGTGAGAGACCACATGAGAGTTTTGAGGTTCTCATTTATCTCTGTTAGAAAAAGACAGAGTGAGCTGGGCGTGGTGGCTCACACGCTTGTAATCCCAGCATTCGGGAGGCTGAGACCGGAGGATCTGGGTTCGTGGCCAGCCTCAGCTACCTAGTGAGGCACTCTGCAACTTAGACCCGGTTTCAGAATAAAAAATAGGGCTGGGGATATAGCTCGGAGGTAGAATGCCCCTGAGTTCAATCTCTAGATCCCTAGTACCACAAAAAAAAAAAAAAAAAAAAAAAAAATTCTAAAAAGAAAAAGACAGAGTGGTCTCCTTGACTTCTATAAATCTAGGTTTTTATTATTCAGGTGCACAGAAAATTTCTGAAGCAGTTCATAGGATGATGTTTGTAAAAGGAGAAAATTTCTGCAGAAGAGAACATTATGGGAAAGAAATATCTTTTTATAGGGAGTAGTTTCTTAGCATTGCACCCTAATTTTATGTCCTTAATCCATCTTCATGTTCTCATCTTAGGTGAATAGAGCCTTCAGCAACTATCTACTAGTCTTTCCACAAACTTTTCCTATTTCAAAAGTGGACTTAATGGTTGGCCAAAAATCCACTTGAATAATGCCATTCTCATTTGGGGAGTTGTAGTCGGCAGGATATGGGATTTTTTTTTTTTTTTTTTTTTTTTTTTTTTTTTTTTTGTGGTACTGGGGATTGAACTCAGGGGCATTCTACATCCGAGCTATACCCCCAGCCCTATTTTTTATTCTTTATTTTGAAACATGGTCTCACTAAGTTACGAAGGGCCTCACTAGGTAGCGCTGAGGCTGGCCTCGAACCCTTATCCTCCCATCTCAGTCTCCCAAATGCTGGGATTACAAGCATGTGCCACCACGCCCAGCTAGGGTATGAAAATTTTATGGTTGCCACTAAAACAATAAAATTGGGCTAGGGTGTAGCCTAGTGGTAGAATGCCCCTGGGTTCAGTTCTCAGTACCACCAAACAAAACAAAACAAAAATTAGAGTAGATGCTTCATTAGAAATTGATCTCTAGAGCCGGGCGTGGTGGTGCACGCTTGTGATCCCAGCATTTGAGAGGCTGAAACCGGAGGATCCGGGTTCGCGGCCAGCCTCAGCTACCTAGTGAGACACTCTGCTAACTTAGTGAGACACTGTTTCAAAATAAAGTATAAAAAAATAGGGCTGGGGGTATAGCTCGGAGGTAGAATGCCCCTGAGTTCAATCCTCAGTACTGCAAAAAAAATTGATCTTGAGTCAGAAAAAGACTTCTCTTGCAGTGGAATGGGCCATTGTTTTTTCAGTTTGCTTTCATTTAAAGGCTGTATAACTTGAAAAACAGGTAACATCTTCAATTTGAGGCATTCATTCAATGAATAATTGGGAATTGGGTTGGTTTGATTAAAGTTTTTTTTCCTTCAGTTTGTCAACTACCATGTTAAACCTGGGCAGACACCTGTTAAAGCACTGAAAATTGGGAGGCTGAGCCAGGAGGCTCTCAAGTTTGAGGCCAGCCTCAGCAACTCAGTGGTGGATCCCTTTTAGGTTCAATCCCCATTACCACACAGAAAACTCTGTATTTTTGATGCATGATACCTATGAAGAAAGCTTTTTTGAAATTTATCCCTGGTCTTATTTTCAATTTACTTAGTATTTATTCCACTTTGTTCTCCTACCTATCCTGAAGTTGTATGTCCTACTGTTGAGCTCAGTCATTCCTTTCCCTTCTTAAGGGATTCTAAAACAAATGAGCCCTGATTCTATAAGGTGGTTGTGAGGATCAAAATATTTGGTGCTTAAGGATTTTTTTCATCCCCAGTGACTTCTTTCATCTAAATTAACTTCATAGCTTCCAAATATAGTTCTATACTTATCTGTTCTCAGTAGGAGGGATTCCTACCATATGGGGTTAGAAGGATCTATCCTATTCCACAAGCTAAAATTTTACATGGGCACGTGTAAGGAACTAGAGGGGTCATTAGTTCACTAGATTTTAGCAGTCTTTGTTACAAATAGTTTTAAGAGTCAGATAGTTTTCTGAGTAGTATCTAAATGGTGCTTTTAAATGGTTTTATGCCATCTATTATTTGGAAACCTGTGAAACAATACTGTATGTTCTTAAGCATATGTGATAATACAGAAATGACCAAAAATAATCCCCCAAACCCAGCCAGATGTGATAATGCATGCTTACAATCCCAGGTGCTCTTGAGGCCAACCTGGTCAAGACTCCTGCCCCAAAATAAAAGTGCCTCTTACCCTTTGGTTCTTTGGTGAAGGCACACTTATTTCTCCAGCTACAGCCAATTCAAATGTCACTGTTTTAAACCCAGGCAAAGTTAATGCTTACCTTTTCAGGATTTATTTTCAGCGTTTATTTTAAACTTATAGCTTCTTGGCGTATGTGTTTTGGCCTTGCACCTACTTTCTGTTAGTCTATTTGAGGAGAGGTATTCATACCTTCCTAGTATTTTCAGACCTAACATGCTTGGTACCAAAAAGGTAGTGTTCATATGAATTAAGAGGTGACGGTAAAGTTTTAGCTTATAACTTTACACTTTTCATTTGAGAAATGGAATTAATGTGTAATTTCTGTGCTACATTGAAAGTTGACTATTAATTAGGTTGCCTGGCTTGTTCTTTTCTAATTTAGAGACTTTGCTTCATTTTTATTTCTTGTTTTCCAGCAATACTCAGGCACTACATTGTTTTAGTGAGAGAAAATCTACATATTTGGTAAAATGAGGCAGGTAGCAGTCTTAGAATGAATCTCTCCCTGCTCTATTTTCCCCCCTTGGTATGACCTAGATTAAATGATGAATTTATTAGGAGACAACTGGGATGTTTAATGCTCAAAGGAATAGTTGTAAGAACCAGCCCCTGGAACCTAAGGGACTAGAATTGTGCATCTGTATGCCAAGGCGGTTCTGTTATCTCTACTACCCAATGGGGTCTTCAGCTTTGAGCTTCACCATGCAGTTCCAAGGTGTATGTCTGTCAACAGCTTTGATGACACCCTTCTAGCTCCTGATTATATAGAAGGAATGCTCTCTCCTAGCTTTTATTTGGAAAATCTTGGGTGGGGATGGACAGATTCAAAAGGTCATGTCCAAGCTTAAGTTACTTTCCAACCATTGAAGCTAATCACTTGAGGCTGAGTATAAAATTCAGTGATTTGCCATGTCCAAATAATTGGTTAATGGTGGCTGACAACTCAGGACTACAGTCATACATTTGAAGAGAAAAGCAGTTCCTTGGGTAAAACTGTCTCTTAGGTAGACAAAATAGTACTAAGAACATCTGTTATGGCTTACTGTATGCCCGTTTTTCCTGCTAAGGTGTCTTCTCATTTGCTCGTTCTCTGGGCATAGTATATCACAAGAACTATTTGATATTTTAGAGGTATGTGTTAATAAGTGATTTGATTATTACTGGGTACTATTTAAAAAGCAAGAAAAGTTGGTGAAATTAGTGAAGCATGTCTATCTTTAAAAACATTTTTTGATCCCTTTAAGTCATTTTTCTATGTTGAATTTAAAGTATATTTTAGTGTATAAGTTTATTGGCCTAATTTAGATTTTCGAAGCCAGGCATGGTGGCGCATGCTTATAATCCCAGTACTTGGGAGGCTGATAGGAGGATCATAGATTCGAGGCCAGCCTCAGCCCTGAGTGAGCCTCTCGGGAACTTTAGCAAGACCCTGTTTCAAAATAAAAAGGGTATGGAACCCTGGGGTGCTCCACTACTGAGCTACCTTCCCTGCCCTTTTTGAGATAGGATCTCTAGGTTGTCCAGACTGGCCTTGAACTTTGAATCCTCCTTTGTCAGCCTCCCAAGTACTAGGATTACAGGCCTGCAATACCACACTTGGCTTGAAATGTTTTAAACACAAGATACAAATATTTGCTCTTTTTTTCCTGCAGTGTTGTTTGTTATGGCCAAGTTTTAGATGAATTTGATTACTACTTTTTTCCTAAAGGTCCCCCCCCCTTCATTTAACCTCCAGGGCCCTTTCTTGATGTTGAATTAGTTAAGAGTTCAATGCTACAATGTTCTGTGTTACAGAGCATTCTCACCAGTCTATTGACTATATTATCTCTGCATGAGGAATAATTTAATATTTGCTTCCAGCCTATATTTTGCTTCCAGCCTATCTATCCCAACCTAGACTTGTGCATATGCTTTTCTAGTTGACTCTGCAGTTGAGGAGTCTTAAATGTTGTATTTATCATCTGCCAGCAAGCTTCCCCACCAATTTGGACTTTCTGCTTAATGCTTTGTTAGCTCAGGTCAAAAATCTCACTAGCATTATGATCCTTTCTTTATTCTGAACAGATGTTGGATTTTTATGTATACATTTACATATATTTTAGTTTAAATATATTTACATACTTTATATATATATACACACACACACACATATATATATTAAGTACTGGGGATTGAACTGGGGGATTCTACCATCAAACTACACTCCCCAGCCCTGTTTTTTTTATTTTGAAGCAGGCTCTTGCTAAATTGCTGAGACTGGCTTCAACAGGTCCATGTCACCAGGCCCAGATGTAATTTCTTAAAATACTTTTTTTTTTTTTCTTTTTTTTTTTTTTTTTTTTTTTTTTTTTTTTTTTTTTTTTTTTTTT
>PVLC010013365.1:0-41893 GCA_004027655.1 Graphiurus murinus | reverse complement strand
ATTGAACTCAGGGGCATTCTACCTCCGAGCTATACCCCCAGCCCTATTTTTTATTCTTTATTTTGAAACCGAGTCTCACTAAGTTGCGGAGTGCCTCACTAGGTAGCTGAGGCTGGCCGCGAACCCGGATCCTCCGGTCTCAGCCTCCCGAATGCTGGGATTACAAGCGTGCGCCACCACGCCCGGCTCTTTTTTTTTTTTTTTTTTTAACAATGAAATATCCCTTGTGCATGCTGGAAATAAAACAAAAGAAAATAAAATTGGGTTTCTTTTTCAGTGGATTCATGATTGGTATATAGGAATGCTCATTGGCAGGAAAGTGGATGGAATTTGAGAATATTATGCTAAGTGAGATTAGCCAGTCTCAACAAAACAAAACAAAACAAACAAACAAACAAAACAGAACGAATAGATGTATGCTTTCTCTTATATATGGAAGCTAGATAGAAACCGGTAAGCGAAGGTAACATACGATAGGAGAGCAGAGATTCCCATGGAGGGCTGGAGGGGGTCTAGGGTAAAGACGCAGAGACATAGAGAATATAACAGTTGAGCTGGGTGTGATGGCGCATGCCTCATCCCAGTACTTGGGAGGCTGAGACAGGAGGATCGCAGGTTTGAGGACAGCCTTAGCAAGTAGTGAGACTCTCATCAACCTAGCAAGACCCTGTTTCCAAATAAGAAATAAAATCGGGCTGAGAATGCCTTTGAGTTCAATCCCCAGTATCTCTAAAAAAAAGAATGTAAGTTGAAATAATGCTACATAATGTATATAAAATTACCAATTCCAATCTCAAAGAGGGAAACGGTAGAACTGAAGAGAAGTGCCCCAGAGGAGTTGCGGTTCCTATCACTATACCGCAGTATGATGTCTAATTACAATGCACCAAAGAAAAGCAAAATAAAGTAAAATGACGAGCGCGGTGAGTTCAGGATTCCACCTCTCACCTCCCCGCAGCTCTCGTGCCCGGCACTCTTCCTTCTCAAGCAACATCTATGGGTTCCACTGGACAAAATGTGGCCCTCGTGGAGCAGGAGGACCGGACCGCCCCAGCCCACTGATTCCAGCACTCTGCAGATTAAACCCGAGGGCAGAAAAGGCGGGAAGGTGTGTGACGGGCAGCTCACACGAGCAGGGACAAAGTGAGGGACAGTCCTCACTGGACTCTCACTACCATGCTGCGTTCTCAACATACGAAACACACTTGTGTGTATTTACAGAGACTATTCTCTTCCTCTCTCTGAAATATGAGTTTTTAGCCGGGCGTGGTGGCGCACGCTTGTAATCCCAGCATTCAGGAGGCTGAGACCGGAGGATCCAGGTTCGAGGCCAGCCTCAGCTACCTAGTGAGGCACTCCGCAACTTAGTGAGACTCGGTTTCAAAATAAAGAATAAAAAACAGGGCTGGAGGTATAGCTCGGAGGTAGAACGCCCCTGAGTTCAATCCCCAGTACCGCAAAAAAAAAAAAATAATAATGAAATATGAGTTTTTCACTCTGATGCTTCTCTGTTGCAGAGAAACTCAGCGAGGCTTTGACGTGCTAGCACCTCCAAGCCCTCTTTCCATCTTGCAGCCCTTCCAAGTACCCAAGTCAACTTAGGAGTCAACCGGCCGCCATGTTTGTTAGTCCTTTACTTAGTCCCAGAGACTGAAGACATCTTTGTTGCTATTATTATTATTATTATTTTGTGGTGCTGGGGATTAAACTCAGGGGTGTTCTACCTCCGAGTTTACACCCTCACCCCTGTTTTATTATTTTATTTTATTTTTTTGCAGTACTGGGGATGAACCCAGGGGCATTCTACCTCCCAGCTACACCGGCCCTATTTTTTATTCTTTATTTTGAAACAGAGTCTCACTAAGCTGTGGAGGGCCTCACTAAGTAGTTGAGGCTGGCTGAGAACTCTTATCCTCTGTTCTCAGCCTCCCAAGTACTGAGATTACAAGCATGTACCACCACGCCTGGCTTTATTTTTTGTTTGGAAACAGGGTCTCATTAAGTTGCTGAAGGCCTCGCCAAGTTGCTGAGGCTGGCCTCCAACCTGTGATCCTCCTGTCTCAGCCTCCCAAATACTGGGATTACAGGCGTGCACCATCAAGCCCAGCTATAATTAAGTCTTAAAGATGACTTTCCCCCCCATGCTTGTTGAGAGACTGTCCAATGTACTACGAGGCCTGGGTGAAAGCTGAAACCTGGTTTTGCAGCTCACAAGTGATGGGACCTTGGACTTATCACCGTCACTACCATGGGAGGCAGGAAGGGCCTTCCATGACCTGGCTCCTGCCTGCCTTTCTGACTTTATCTCCTGTTCCTCTTCCCTCCATTTTTTCCCTGCCCCATCTGCAGCAGGTCTAGCTGCTTCTCAAATGTTCCGAGCACCTGGCTCCGCACCACGGCGCTGGCTGACCTCTCTGCTCAGATCTCCACCATGTGAGACAAATAAGGATGATAACCGCCTCATGTCAGCACAGTTCAGTATTTTTGCCAGATGAATGTCGGTGCCAAGCTAATCCTGTTGGGTTTACCAAGCGAAAACATAGCACACACAGTTAAATTTGAAATTCAGATACACAACATAACATTTTTGTATAAGTATGTCCTCTTTGTGAAAACACTTCAATTTTCAACTTTAGAATCTAAGGGATTATGGACCTCTATTATTATTTTTCTCCATTTTGCCGATAGGAAACTGAGGTTGAGAAGCTTGGCTAAGATCACACAGCCAGAGAGATTCGGAGTCAGGTTGACCCCGCTCTGCCGGACCCAGTCACTCTTGCTTATAAGTGGATGAAAGTCCCTGATGTCGAACTTATTTAGCTACAAAGCAGGGCTCGACTCCTATTTTGTGGAATTGTTGGTAGGATCAAGAGAAATAATACGTACAAAACAATTGGCCCTCAAAAAGTAGTACTTATAGATATGGGTTATGATGTTTTTAAACAGAAAAAGCATGCTGTCTTGAGAACCTTGGTTAGGGCTACTCAGTGTTGGCCAGATGTTCACCATAGATGTTTGGCTTTCCATTTTTCAAATAATAAACAATATTCAAAAGAGGTTTTTTTTTTCGGTACTGAGGATTGAACCCAGGGACATTCTACCTCTGAGATACACCCCCAGTCCTATTTTTTATTCTTTATTTTGAAACAGGGTCTCAGTAAGTTGCAGAGGGCCTCACTAAGTAGCCGGCTGGCTGTGAACCGGATCCTCCGGTCTCAGTCTCCCAAGTACTGGGATTACAAGCATATACCACCATGCCGAGCTAAGAGTTTTGGTTTTCATTTTTATTTATTTATTTTTTTTGCGGTACTGGGGATGGAAACTGGGGGCATTCTACCTCCAAGCTACAGCCCCGGCTCTATTTTTTATTCTTTTTTTTTTTGAAACAGGGTCTCACTAAGTTGTAGAGGGCCTCACTAAGCAGCTGAGGCTAGCCATGAACCTGGATCCTCCAGTCTCAGCCTCCCAAATGCTGGTATTACACGTGTGTGCCACCATGCTCGCCTGAGTTTTGGTTTAAAAAAAAAAATTCAAAGTGTCATTCATCAGGTAAGGCCAAAAGATTTTGTCACCAAGGTTATCTGCCGGCTGAGTGAAATTTTATTTTCGCTTCATCAAATGGTAAAGAATCATTAAAAAAAGTCCCTGATGGATGAAGGGTTTTGACAAGTTTTCCCTAAATAAGTCTGACTTGCCTTTTTGTTTGATGCACATATTGGTGGATTTTCCCACCAAAGAGTTGAGTATTAAAAAAGAAAAAAAAGAAGAACAGAAATGAGGTCTTTGAGCCGGGTGTGGTGGCGCACGCTTGTAATCCCAGCATTCGGGAGGCTGAGACCGGAGGATCCGGGTTCGAGGCCAGCCTCAGCTACCTAGTGAGGCACTTCGCAACTTAGTGAGACCCTGTTTCGAAATAAAGAATAAAAAATAGGGCTGGGGGTATAGCTCGGAGGTAGAATGCCCCTGAGTTCAATCCCTAGTACCACAAAAAAACAAAACAACAAAAAAGAAATGAGGTCTCTGCCTGGTCTCAACTGGTATGGCTTTGACCCACGTCACAGAGGTTCAGTGACTGTGCAGAAATAATCCAAAGCTGGTTTTGCCTTTTTGTTTTTCTCTCCCATAAAGACTCAGAGGCAAAAACTGGTCAATGAAGAGGGTACTCTCCATAAGTGCTGTGTGCATGGATATCTCTATCACTCTGAGCTTCATTATGATGGGCAATTACAATGTACCAGTAAAAAATATATTAGAAATAAATAAAAACTTATCAAGTGACACATGAGAACAAGTTTGCCATTGTCTCTTCAAATTAGTCTTTATGTCCTGGGCGCATCCTGGCCCTCAAGAGATTTGAATTTAAGCTGGGCATGATGATGCATGCTTGGAATCCTAGTACTTGGATGGCCAAGACAGGAGGATCAAAGGTTCAAAGCCAGCCTCTGCAACTTAGTGAGGCTCTCAGCAACCTAGGGAGACCCTGTTTTCAAATAAGATATAAAATCAGGCTGCGGTTGTAGCTTGGAGGTAGAATGCCTCTGTGTTCAATCCCCAGTATAAAAAAAAAAAAAAGAAAGAAAGAAAGAAAAAAGAAGAGAAAGAAGACAGAGGAAGGAAGGAATGAAGGCATGAAGGCTGGCTGGGGGCATGTGGTGGTGCACACCTGTAATCCCAGTACTTGGGAGGCTGAGACAGGAGGATCGCAGGTTGAAGTCCAGCCTCAGAAACTTAATGAGACCTGGTTTCAAAATAAAAATATAAAATAGGGCTAGAGGTGTAAACTCAGAGGTAGAATGCCCCTGGGTTTAAGCCCCAGCACCACACACACACACACACACACACACACACACACACACACACACACAAAAGATTTGAATTTGTGGTGGTAAAAGTGAAAGAGAAACTAACTTAGCTGTCTCTGGCTATTTCTAGGAATAGTTTTCCACTTTGGAAAATGTAGATGAGGGTTAGAGTTCATATTTTGTCTTTACAGAAACATCTTCTGGCCTCTGTTCTGCTCTGGCAGCTGGTGCTATAACATCTTTGGTTTGTACGCCATTGCTCAATCCAGAATCAACAGACCCAAGGTGCCGCTTGGGGCGCCCTGAAGAGCTTCCTGAGACACGGCCATCATGCGTTGAAGAGCTCAAAGACCCGGGGGTCTCGGGGTGGCAGGAACAGGAACACAGCGAGACCAGCACCCCAAAAAGGAGGAACGAGTGGCTGTTTGCTATCGGAAGTTCAGAGGCCTATTTTACTTCCTGTTATTCTCAAAATGAGACAACCACATTTTTGTAGGTGTGCAATTATTTTTATTTTTTATGTATTTATTTATTGGTGCACAAGAGACTTCTAGAAAGCTTTACACCAGAAGCTAAGCATTTATCATTTGACTACCTTAGAAATTAATTGGGGGTTATTTTAAATGATATTAAAAACTTGCTTTTAAAATTTAGTTTTCTTCTAGGTAAAAATAAGCTCAGATTATAAGGTGATAACAGTAACACAAATTCTTCTTTTTATTTCTTATAGTACTGGGGATTGAACCGAGGACCTTGCACATGCTAGGCAAGGCTCTATCCGGGAACTGTGCCCTTCGACCCAACAATTCTTGTAAATTAACTATAACATTAAAACTAGTACGTCACATGAACTTTTTTTTTTTTTTTTTTTTTTTGCGGTACTGGGGATTGAACTCGGGCGTTCTACCTCCGAGCTATACCCCCAGCCCTATTTTTTATTCTTTATTTTGAAACCGGGTCTCACTAAGTTGCGGAGTGCCTCACTAGGTAGCTGAGGCTGGCCGCGAACCCGGATCCTCCGGTCTCAGCCTCCCGAATGCTGGGATTACAAGCGTGCGCCACCACGCCCGGCTCACATGAACTTATTATGGAGGTATTGTGTGCAGAATCCTGTCTTATGTAATAATGATTAGTGAAAGTAATCAAATAACCCGAGTCAGTCTCTGAAACAGAAATTGATTTTATGCACATTGGTAGAAAATGAGTGATACGTTTGAATAAATTCATTAGTATTAATTCAGAAGAACTTTTTTTTTATTTTTAGGGATTTAAAAATCATTTTGATAAAGAACAAACCAAACGTTAGATGCCCTTGAGGGGAGAAAATAAAAACATAAAAAGAAATTGGGCACAGGGGCACATGTCTTTAATTCTAGCTACTTGGGAGGCTGAGGCAGGAGGATCGCAAGTTCAAGGTCAACCTAGGCAACTTAGTGAGACCCTGTCTCAAAATAAAAACCAAAAAGGCGAGGGGTGTAGCTGAACGGTAGGGTGCCCCTGGGCTCTGTCCCTGTCCTCAGTGCTGGAAGGGGGAAAAAAAAAAGGCATCCAAGTCAGGTGTGGTGGGGCATGCCTATAATCACAGTATTTGGGCGCCCAAGACAGAAGGATTGCAGGTTCAAGGCCAGCCTCGGCAACTTTTTGAGGTCCTCAGTAACTTAGTGAGACCTGTTTCCAAATAAAAAGTGAAACAAGGCGGAGGGTGTAGAACGCCCCTGGGCTTAAATACCAAGTAATGCACACGCACGCACGCGCGGCATACAAAGAAAATTTTTGCTTGGAACTTTTCTACTCATTTTCGTTTATCCTTACTATTATTGTTATTTTCTGTTTTCTGGAGAGAACACACCAATGCATCATTCTACCAATACATAAAGGAAAACAAGAAGCTGAGTGAAAAGAACAAAAGTCCACGCCTTCATTGAGCTAATTCCAAACCTTAGAATGGGTGTCTCCTTGGTAAGTCGAGGAGTCCCGGAATCCTTTTATTTTATTTATTTATTTTGCGGTACTGGGGATTGAACTCAGGGGCATTCTACCTCCGAGCTACACCCCCAGCCCTATTTTTTATTCTTTATTTTGAAACAGGGTCTCACTAAGTTTCAGAGTGCCTCACTAGGTAGCTGAAGCTGGCCGAGAACCCGCATCCTCTGGTCTCAGCCTCCCGAATGCTGGGATTACACGCCCGGCTCCCAGAATCCTTTTAAAGCTAGGAGTCCCTTGGAGAACCTACTGCAAGCCGGGAGTTCTCTTCCACAGTGGACGCCAACGCGGCATTCTGTGTTAATTCGAAAGGATCGCACCTGCTCCTGGGTCAGTTCACCGCCATCTTTAATGGGTTAATGATTCCCCCCTGCAGTAAAACCTCTAGAACGTCATCGGAACAGTACCAGCTGCATAATTTGCAGAGTCCAGTGCAAAATCCAAACGCAAGACTTCTCATTAAAAAGCAATTCAGAGCCGGGCGTGGTGGCGCACGCTTGTAATCCCAGCATTCGGGAGGCTGAGACCGGAGGATCTGGGTTCGCGGCCAGCCTCAGCTACCTAGTGAGGCACTCCACAACCTAGTGAGACCCGGTTTCAAAATAAAGAATAAAAAATAAGGCTGGGGGTATAGCTTGGAGGTAGAACGCCCCTGAGTTCAGTCCCCGGTACCGAAAAAAAAAAAAAAAAATAGCGATTCAGGGTTTCAAGTTGGTACCAGCAGAGTATTAAACCAAGTGCACGGCTCTTCTGAGCGTGGGGTGTGTGCTTCTGCACAGGTTGTATGCTCCTGAAGCCAGCCCGATTTTCAAGCGGGCTGAAGATTGGTGGCGAAGATTTCAGTTCTAGAGCGCAAATCGTGGCTCTCTTTAAGATTTGGGATTTTTTTTTTTTTTTTTAACTGGGGTTTTGTGGCGCTTTTTTTCCCTTATATTTTCGTGTTGTTTTTTTACAGGGTCAAGGATCAAACCCAGAGCTTTGCGCGTGCTAAGCAAGCGCTCTGCCACTGAGCTAAATCCCCAACCCCTCTCTTTAAGATTTCATGAGTAAGTTACACTGAGTTTTACTTCCTTTTCTCGTAATAACGGTGTCTACTTCATAGGGTTGTTGTGAAGTACTAGTCAGTCTCTACAAGAGTATGTACATAGTACTGGCTGATGTTACTTTAATTAAAGAAGGATGTGATGAACTACAAATCATAGCATGCCACTCCCTTAATTACAACCTCTGAACCTTGAAGAAATGAGGCGTCTTCACAGAAATGGAGCATATGTGAGCTGGGAGTGGTGGCGCATGCTTGTAATCCCAGCATTCGGGAGGCTGAGATAGCAGGATCCAGGTTCGCGGCCAGCCTCAGCTACCTAGTGAGGCCCTCTGCAACTTACTGTTTTAGCTCAGAGGTAGAATGCCTCTGACTTCAAGCCCCAGTACCACAAAAAAAAAAAAAAAAAAAAAAAAAAAAAAAAAAAAAAAAAAAAAAAAAAAAAAAAAGAAAGAAAAAAGAAAGAAATGAAGCATATGGGAAGCTAAGTCATAGTTGACCATTATCAGCTTGACATAAATGAGTTTATAAGACTACATCCAGTTCCCCAGTGGGATTCTGTAAAAATACTACACAGGTTGCTAGGTTTTGCTGACAATGGCATGGTAATAAAGGTGTAGACTTCTGGAAATTCAGAAAGTGGCCCAGCTAAGCAGTACATCGAGGAGGGGTGGGGGAAGGGTATGAGTTTAGGAGAGGGGCCAAAATGGATCCAGGTGAAAACTGGCCATAACCAAACTTGGAACACGGGACAGTACGGCCTGTTTACATTACGATTTTCTGAGTCATTTTGTGAAAATTGATGTGGATTTAGAATAAGAATCCAGACTGCAAAAGAGTTAGAGAATGATAGTTTTAGAGAACAATTTTTAGAGATAACAATAGTTATCTTTGATAGTGAACATAACATGTATCAGGCATTGTGCATTGTGCAAAGTATTTTATGTATATGTCCTCTTAATTCCTTCCCCCCAAATTAGGGAATGGCCAGTGGTACAAATCAGGAAGGGGAAGCATAGATATTGCAAAATTTGCAGAAAATCATGAAACTAGTAAGTGAAGAATTTGAACTCAACTCTCTGCTTCCAATTTCTTCCCTGATGCTGGTGGCTGGGGAAGTTATCCTTCTGACTCCGTCTTTTGTTGTCAGCTGGAGAAAAAGCCATGATTCTAAAAAGATGGCAGGACTGGATCAGGGTGGCATGATATGCATCCTTTCTTTATTTTAAGGTCAATTGGTTTGAGATTTGATTACATCTGTAAAATCCCATCACAGCTATACCCAGATTAGAGCTTTATTTTATTTAATTTATTTATTTATTTATTTATTTATTTATTTATTTATTTATTTATTTATTGTACCGGAGATTGGATCCAGGGGTATTCTACCTCTGAGCTACACCTCCAGACCTTTGAGTTTTGAAATAGAGTCTTGCCAGGTTGCGGAGGCTGTCCTCAAACCTGTGATCTTCCTGTCTTAGCCTCCCAAGTAGTAGGATTACAGGTGTGCACCACCATGCCTGGCTAGATTAGTGTTTGATTGAATAACCATGGGACAGGATTATTGGGAGACCATCTTTAGAATTCTTTTTTTTTTAATTTTTGCAGAACAAGATTGAGCCCCAGGTATTCTACTTCTGAGTTACATCCCCAGCCCTATTTTTTTTATTCTTTATTTTGAAACAGGATCTCACTAAGTTGCAGAGGGCTTCACTAAGTAGCTGAGGCTGGCTGCGAACCTGCAATCCTCCTGTCTCTGCCTTCCAAGTACTGGGATTACAAGTGTACGCCACCACACCCGGTCTCCATCTTTAGAATTCTGCCTACCACATATAGTCTTCCAAATTTTGGATTGATAATTGAGATAACTTTTTATATGACCTGGAGTGATACTTCTAATGGCAGAAAATCAATTAATACTAAGCTAGCATACTGGAAGTGTCATTAAAATTTGATTTGCAAAAAACAAACAAACAAAAAAAAACTTCATTTCCTTTATTTTTATCCTCTATCATAAATTTGCTGGGTTCTAATACTGTGTTATTTTGTCCAACTTCTTGCAGCTTGCAATTTGTTTAAAGTTTGAAAGACATGTTGCTTCCCCCATCCCAGTTTTACTATTCTATAACTGATTCTGGAATAACATGGTTGACCAAAAAAAAAAAAAAAAAAAAAAAAAAATCTTTTCATTCAATCAATAAGGAAAAATGCAAAGTAATGAGTATTTAGTTTATTTTTAAATTTTAAAATACTGAGTATTGACAGATCAGAAGTTGACAAAAATTATTCTTGTCCAATTTGTGGATCAAAATGCAAATAGCCCCTTTTTGCTTCTTTCTAATGGGTTGCAATTGAAATGTTACATTTTTATTTTAGCCTGACAAAGGGGGGGAAAAATGCCCGGCAATATTCTGAGGCCAAAAATTATGGCTGGAATCTCTAAGTAAGTCATTTCGTAACAGTTTTGTCCCCAGGATACTGGCTTATCAAAACCACCCGGGATTTTATTGAAGCGAACTATTGTAATGAAAAAGATTTGGTGAGCAGGCGTTGCTTTAAGCAACATTATTTCCCAGTCTCTCTGGTGGTTTCATATGAGAAAACTGTGAAATTTCAAAGTGGCTACAGGTTATGACAATATTCAGAGAAATATAGGATTTTCCAGGTGGAATATTGGCAAAATAGACAAAAATGTGTTTCATCTTTGTGAAAAAAACACAGTTTTCAAACACTGCAAAAGCCCTCAACATTGATCCCTCATTAATTGACGCCAGTATTTATTTATTTGTAATCTGTAGGGTGTCAGACACTATTCTTGGTGCTACAAAAATATCAGAGAACAGTGGGCGTTTAACTTCTGAGCTAGACTCCAACTCTTTTGTTTATTTATTTTTTATTTTGAAACAGGGTCTCTCTAGGTTCTCGAGAGTCTAAGTTGCTGAGGCTGGTCCTGAACCTGTGATCCTCCTGTCTCAGCCTCCTAAGTACTGGGATCACAGGTGGGTGCCACCACGTCTGGAGATAACAGAGCAATAATAAACTTCCTGGCTTGGTGGCAGCTGAGAGAGGGGCCTGGGCAGGTGCAGTAGGGGAACGTGATATCTGTTGTGTACCAAGAAGGCTACGAGGTCTTGATCAGACTTAGAGCAAATGGGTAGTCTCCAATATGACACGAGTTTAGGGTTGGCCTGGGGAGACTGGCCGGACATAAGGAAGTCCTTGCCGAGCCCCCAGGCAGAGAGCGCCAGGAGACGGCGCCGCCCTACAGAATCCCATCTAGCCTTGATTGTCAACGGCACCAAGAATTGTGTTTCTTTCTTTCAAATGGCACAAGGGGTTTGCATGAAGAGGTGGAAGGGACTTGAAATTCTCCACCGAGAGCCACTTTTCATTGAAAATGAAGTCATCTGAGATGAATAATGCCCCTGAGATGCACACGTCCTATGTTTATGAATGTCTATAATATGTTGCCTTACATGGGAAGAGGACTCTGCAGATTAGGAAGAGGGACTCTGCAGATTATGGATGTGTGTGTGTGTGTGTGTGTGTGTGTGTGTGTGTGTGTGTGTATGTGTTGCTGGGTGTTGAACCCAGAGCTAAACCCTCAGCCCATTTTATTTTGAAACAGAGTCTTGCTAGGTGGCCGAGGCTGACCTCAAACCTGCGATCCTCCTATCTTAGCCTCCCAAGTACTGGGATTATAGATATGCACCACTACATCCAGCTTTGTTTTTTGCTTTGAAGCGGGGTCTAGCTAAATGTTGTGGCTGGCCTTGAACCTGTGATACTCCAGTCTTATCTTAGCTTCCCAAATTCTAGGATTACTGGTGTGTGCCACCACACCCAGCTCTTTTTTTTTTTTTTTTTTTGGTACTGGGGATTGAACTCAGGGGCATTCTACCTCTGCGCTCCACCCCCAGCCCTAATTTTTATTCTTTAGTTTGAAACAGGGTCTCACTAAGTTGCAGAGTGCCTCACTAGGTAGCTGAGGCTGGCCACAAACCCAGATCCTCCGGTCTCAGCCTTCCAAGTACTGGGATTACAAGCGTGCACCAACCACGCCTGGCTCACACCCAGCTCTTGATTAGGAATCTTGAGATGGAGAGACTATTCTGGCGTGTCCAGGTGGGTCAATGCCATGCCAAGGGTCCTTACAAGAGGGAGGCAGGAAGTTCAGAGCCATGAGTAGAATATTTATTTATTTATTTATTTTGCGGTACTGGGGATTGAACTCAGGGGCATTCTACCTCCGAGCTACACCCCCAGCCCTATTTGTATTCTTTATTTTGAAACAGGGTCTCACTAAGTTGCAGAGTGCCTCACTAGGTAGCTGAGGCTGGCCTCGAACCCAGATCCTCCGGTCTCAGCCTCCCGAATGCTGGGATTACAAGCGTGCACCACCACACCTGGCTTCAGAGCCATTAGTAGAATATGATGACAGAAGAGGTTGGAATAATTTAAGGAAGAGGCCACAAGCCAAGCAATGCTGACATTCTTCTCTACAAGCTGAACGGGCAAGGCAACGGGCGGTGCCCTGGAGCCTCCAGAAGGAACCAGCCTGGCCGCCACCTTGATTGTAACTCTGCGAGTCTGACTTGGGTTACTGACCTCCAGGCTGATAGGATAATAGCATGTGTGCTGTTTTAAGCCACCGTGTTTGTGCTGATTTGTTATAATAACAATATAAGTGAATGCACCATTGAAGATGCGCCTTAGCCTTTCTACCTGATTTCTTAATAGTAATTATTTCTGAAAAGAGCAAGTGTAGCTTCTTCCAGACCTCACCTGGGGAAGTCACACAATTATTGAGAAAGCTCAGACACATTTCTTATAAAAAGAACTTATGCCTAAAACAATTTAGTATGGACTGGGTGTATGTATGTATGCATATATGTATGTATGCATGTATCTATTTTAGTGGTACTAGAGATTGAACCCAGTTCCATCCTATCTCGGAGCTACACCCCAAGCCCTATTTTTTTTTTTTTAAACAGGGTCTCACTAAGTTGCTGAAGGCCTCGATAGGTTGCTGAGGCTGACTTTGAACCTGCAGTCCTCTTGTCTCAGCCTCCCAAGTACTGGGATTACACCATGTGCCACCATGCCTGGCTGGACATATGTATTTTTAACTAATTTAGTCCTCAAGAGAGCTCCTTGAGGTAGGGTGATTATCACGCAGTTTTGCAGATGAGGAAACTGAGGCACGATTCTCAGTTGGTGGCAGATCAAGGACTCAGACGTGTGAAGGCTGGCCCCCGACACCAGGTGCCTTGCCAGCTGCCTCGGTGCTGCGCCCTGTCCAGCTGGGCTTTGCAGAGAGGCTTTACCTTTGAACAAAGCCAGAAGCCACTTAGAATAAAGGACAGTGAAGCGGGCCAGGTCATTTCGCTGAGTTAAACTGCTTTTGATCTATGATGAAGTGCAATTATAATGATTATAATCTCGTTAGCTCTCAATCCTTGTGGGGCTCATAATACAGCTCCTGAAGAAATTTTGCAAAAAAAAAAGAAAAGAAAAACCTCTCTGCCATCGCAGCAACCATGTTGGGATAAATGTTTCATCCTCCCCAGGGGACTTCCTGGAAAGGAAACATCTATTTACATGGACACCCCAAGTACAGCTGCTTCTAAGAGAAACATGGGGGACGATGAGGTAGATGTGTCCACCAAAACAAAACAGGGGGCTCTTAGTACTTCTCATAACACTTTCTCTACTGGCTCCTCTCTGTGATCCAATTGTTTTCCATATACTGTTAAATTAAAAAAAAATAATCGAGCTCAATATCTATTTGGGGGTCTATTTTCTTTCTTCTCCCTCCTCCGCAATGGAAAGAAGCAGGCTCAGGGTGCCTGGCTCTTGCGGTCGCTACTCGCCCAGGGTTTGACGAGTCCTCGGTGCCTCTGTCTTTATACCTTCCGCTCCGTCCTCCTGCGTTTGCTGGGAAACCCCCTATGTGCGGCTCTTGCTGGGGCGGACGTGGGGGTTAAAGGCGGGGCCACGCGTGTTTTCTCCCACGCCAGCGCCCCGCTGCCTCCTCTGGCGAGCGCACTGCCGGGCTGCATCGAAGCAAGTGGACGGCTTTTGGTTTTGTGTCGCACACGTCTATGCACGTTTATGTACAAGTCCTTCCTTCCTTCTCTCCCTTCTTCCCTCCCTCCTTCCTTCCTTCCTTTTTTTTTAGAACATCCATGTTTAAATTCTTTTTGGTATACATCCCAGAGTAGAATTGCTGGGTCATGTGGAAAATCCATGTCTAATGTATCCAAGAGCCATCAGACCAAAAAAAAAAAGTCACTTATTATATGACTCTGTAGGGTACTGCCATGATAGTCTGGAAAGTTGGGTAAAAGATTAGCAGTTCTGGGCCTGTTTCGGTTTTTCCCAGGCAAAACGGCCCTGAAGCTAATCAGAGAAAAAGATAAGAGTCCCCAGGCCCAGTAGATGTCTTTGTCCAATTACCAAATGACTCCAGTCCCTAGGTCCCGCCCTAATGGGCCAAACCTATCCCAGTACACCCAGACAAACCAGCCAATCCTCATGGTCCCCACAGTCTCTCTCTGCCCTGGCAACAAGATTTCACCAATCCCATTCCCCCCTGTGTACACCCCACTATAAAAGGCTGAACAAAGCCAGAGTGGGGGTCCTCGTCACTGTGTTGGATGAGACTTGGACCCTAGCTCGAGCTAGCAATAAACCTCCTTCTTGCTTTTGCATTGCTGTGTGAAGTGATCGTTCTTTGGTGAGGCACCCCAGATTTGGGCAAAACAACTCCATTATGCAAAATGTCCAGAAGAGGTCAATCCATAGACACAGAAAACAGAATGATGGTTACAAGCAGCCGGGGAAAAGGAGGAATAGGGAGTGACCTCCTCGTGGCGGTGGGGTTCCATTTTGGGGTGAGGAAAACATTTCGGAACCATGTAGTGGTGTGAATATACATGACCCATGTCTAAGAATCCACTAGTTGTGTACTTTCCAATGGTCAAGATGGCGAATTTGTTGTTGTTGCATGTATTTACCACAATTAAAAAAAAGAAAGAAAGAAAGAAAAGACTGACAAGGTCCCAGCCTTATGGAGCGTACAGGTTAGTGAGTAGAGACAGACAATAAATAAATCAATAGTTCACAGTGTATTTGTATGTGCTCTGAAAAGCAGACATTCAGTCGGCGGCTGGGAGGGGGCAGCAGCCAGGCGAGGTCTGGCTGGGAGGTGAGGGAGGAGGGGCAGCGCAGGTGTGGGGGGGCCGGGCTTGGCCCCCCCATCCTCAGCCTCAGCAGTCTTCAGTTGGGGATGATTCCCCCCTTTCCCAAGGGACATGTGGCAAAGTTTGGGGACATTTTTAGGTGACGTGATTTAGGAAAGGGGCATGCTGCTGGCTGCTTCTAGTGGGCGGAGGCCAGGGGTGTTGCTCAAGATCCTAAAACACCCAGGAAGCCCCCACCCCATCCCCCAACAAGGAGTGAACAGCCTCCTAATTCGGGTATTGCCTAATGCGTGGTGGTGCACGTCTGTAATCCCAGTACTTGGGAGGCTGAAGTTGGAGAATCGTAGGTTTGAGGCCAGCTTCAGCAGCATAATGGGACTCTCAGCAACCTAGCGGGACCCTGTTTCAAAACAAAACAAACATACGAAGAAAAATAAAATAAAATAAAAACAAGTTGGAGGTATAGTTTGGAGGTAGAATGCCCCTGGGTTCAATCCCCAGTATGAAAAAAAAAAAAAAAAGTCAATTTGGGTGAGGGGCTGTTCTCCCAGATATAAGGGTCAAAACCAGAATCTGTATCCACAGTTGGGGAAAGACTATTGCCGCAAAGGACTGGGAAATCCCAAGACTTTCACAGTGTGTCCTGAACCCAGGCTTAGGACGTTGACGTCATGTTTCTGTCAATCCACTGGAGGCATTGTGCATTCTCGGGGGTAGGCACTGGGGGAAATTTCAGAAACACTCCCACAAGATCAAGGTTAATCTCTCCAGCTGTGTCTGCAAAACATCTGGAAGCTGGAAACCCACACTCAGTGTCCTACATAGAAGCAGCGTTTCTCTACGATCATTTAAGATGGAGAAGCCATCCGACTGAACATTCAACCCAAGAATCAGGCAAGGAGAGGGCAGCTAACCAGCCGCCCCGGCTGGCTCTGTTTTTCGGCTTCCTTCGAATAGTCCTGGAGAAGTTCTCCATGCAGAACCTCCCAACCACAATAAGATATTTACTGTCTTTATCGGAGAGATCAAACCCACGCACAGATGTCACATTACTCAAATTCCACCAGTAGATCCGCCAAGCCGTCTCTGGAAAGGGGACATTCCAGCCGGCAAGTTCAGAGCGCGCCCGCTCCCAGCGCCGTCCCCTCCCTATTTTTTTTTCTGTCCTGCACCCTGAGCCTTTGTTGTCTCTGCAATGCTGATAAATCAATCCATCAAAAAATTTCCTCAGTGAAACTCAATCAAGAAAGGTCATGTCAGCGGGAGAGGAACAGATTAAATTAGCATCAAATTAGACATGGAAAGTGAGTTCTGTCAAAATCATCGCAGCGCTCAGCACAATTAGAATATGTTAATTATGCATTTCATTAAGGTGGATGTGAGATGAAATGTCACTGGGGTAGGCATCCGAAAAAGGGAAGATTGCCAGGCACAACTTTCTCTAGACAATGTGTGACACCTTCATTAACATCAAGAATCACAAGTCTGTCTTGACTTTGCCTGTGAGGGATTAAACCATTAACTGTTTGCTGGCTCCTCTCATTTGTGCAAGGGGGGTCCCTGTCCGCAGAGCAGGCCACCCCTCCTGAGTGACTGGCTGGCTCTTGCCGCCACCATGGCCCCAGGGCCTGCTGGGAGTGCCCGGTGGGCCGCGGGGAGGGTGGGAGCTTTTAATGAACTCCCTGGGAGCTGCGGGATCACACCACCACCTTAGGGGCGGCAGGCTGCTGAGGAGAGGGGAGAAGAGAGAAATGAGGGGTGACGATTACAGGGGGAGGGGAGGAGGGGCAGGGAGGAGGCTCCTGGCCTCATTCCTGGGGATGAAAGATATAATCAATGTGATGGGGGGCCGGGCAGGGGGGCTCAGGTTTACAAACCTACACTTGGCGAACTCTAATTTGGTGAATTATTTTGCAGATCACTCTCTGAAGCACTGGGACCCGGAGGCTTATTTCCTCAGAGCGAAGTAGCTCCTGGTGCGTGCGAGGCAGCTTTATAGAATACTTGTTAGGCGCACACAGTGGAAGGGGTTTTAATTTCCGCTGTCTCCTCCTTGTGTGACTGCCTAGAACATTCTCTTCCTCTGCCTTGCGACATCGGGGAGGGCCCAGGGGGGTCCTCTGGATGGGACATTACCATGCCACACACCTCCCCACCAGGAGTTGTTTCCAGGTGACCAGCTGGCCATGACGGTGTCTTCTGGGCATTTCGATGGATGCCCGTGGAAGGATTCTCTCTTATCTCCCATGGGGCCCTCCTGCTAGAACCCCAGCTCTCAGCCTCTCGGTCTGCTCCCGACGACTTGACACCCACAAACACACCACCACGTTCCATCTGTGTGATTCCTTTGCTGCTTTCTGAGTCTCCACTGAGACTGGCTTCCTCTAAAATGTGTCTCTGATCACGGCTACTACACCTGCATTAGATACTCTTTTTGCTCTCATGGGATGCGAGTCCTGCTGGAACTGCTCGGAGTCGGTTTCTGTTGCTTACACCCAAATCACTCTAACAGGTGATGGCGCAGTCCCAAAGCTTGGTGCACTGTCCCTTCACCCACCAGAAAGCCAGCTCTGTAATTTATAATTTATATATATATATATATATATATATACACACACATATATATATAAACTATATAAACATATATATATTTAAACTATATAAATATATATATATTTAAACTATTGATTTCTTTTCTTTTTTGGCAATGGGGATTGACACTCGGGGGCATTCTACCCCTGAGCTACACACTCAGCCCTTTTTTTTTAGTTTTTATTTTGAAATAAGGTCTTGCTAAGTTGCTGAAGCTGGCCTCGAACCTGTGATCTTTCTGTCTTAGCCTCTCAAGTACTGGGATTACAGGTGTGCACCACCACGCCTTGCTAGGACATTGGTTTCTTGACACATAGAATGTACTCAAAACCACATCATAAATAAACAAACGACCAGGTTATAGAATTTGACTGCAGAAGAGGTTCTGTTTTGAGGGGCAAGAGAGAAAGCAAAGATTAGAAATTTTATTTTTAACCTTTCTTAGTTTTTTCCCCCTCAGATTAACACATACTCATCAATGTACAGTGTGTGTGTGTGTGTGTGTGTGTGTGTGTGTGTGTGTGTGTGTATTACTGGGAATTGAACCCAAGGGCATTCTACCTCTGAGCTACACCCCTAACCCTGTTTTATTTTTAATTTTGAAACAGAGTCTCACTAAATTGCTGAAACTGGCCTCAAACCTGCAATCCTCCTGTCTCAGCCTCCCAAGTACTGGGATTATAGGAGTGTACCACCATGCCTGGCCATAGGTCTATTTTTTGTGTGTGTGATACTGGGGATGGAACTCAGGGGCATTCTACCTCTGAGCTATACCCCCAGCCCTATTTTTTATTCTTTATTTTGAAACAGGGTCTCACTAAGTTGCGGAGTACCTCACTAGGTCGCGAACCCGGATCCTCCGGTCTTAGCCTCCCAAGTACTGGGATTACAAGCGTGCGCCACCATGCCCGGCTCATAGGTCAATTTTTAATGTAGCCAGTTGGAATCCATTTTCTTTGGTGCTTTACATAAATAGAGCATTACTGTTCTCATATTCTTTCCCTCATTCCACCAGGGCACTATTTGGTGAATTTGCCTGACTTATTATTTTTTTGTTTCTCCTTCCCCTTTCTTTCCTTTTTCTTCTCTTGTCATCCTCTTCCTCTCATACAAAACTCAGCGACCATCTCTTGGTGTTTGATCAGAGCTATGCGGCGATCAAATTTACCCATGAGTTTATCCAAATTCTCTGGGGGAGGTGCACCGTGGAGGACCACAGGCTCAACAAGCCTGGCCAAGTGGTCAGGCTGACTCACCAACAGCCAGCATGGCTGTGGGTAAGCCATTTCACCTAAACCGGCTTGCTTCTTGGTAATGTGAGAATGATATTCCCCTTGCTTGCATCAGCGGAGAGAATTCAGGCGAAATGCAAAGCCCGGAGCCCGGCACATAATACATCCTCAACCCAGGATGGGACGATGGTGACTGAGGCGAGGACGACGATGCTAAAAATTGGTAGCTGGTGTCAGGGCATTATCTGGAGGTACGGGAGGCAGCCTGGAGACCTAGTCGACAAGCATTGCCTCTGCATAAATATCTCAGTTTACGGGGCGAAAAGACAGCACTGGGTTACCATCGCCCGCTTTCAACTTTGCATGAAAACAAGGGGACACGCAGGGTCCCTGCGAGGGATTCCGGGGGCGGGGGGAGTTTGCCACTGCCAAAGGCCCAAAGGAATTCCAAGGAAATGGACAAGGGCCCTGCACGGTAAAGACTTCTGCAGGAGCCCGGGAAGGGCTACTAAAGCCTGGCTCTCCTATGTGTCTCGTTTTCTGAGCTCCATTTACTTTTTAGGATCACCCGGGGCCCAGCCTGTTAGAAAGGGGAGGGCAGGGGAGAGTCCTCCTGAGCAGGCTCTGATTTGATGAAACCAACCGCCTTGCCTGGTGATGTGGGTCTAGGGAAGGGGGGGTGGGTGGGAAGCTTCTTCCCAGCCTGCCCTGCTTTCTACCTCTCTTGTCAGCGCCACTGCTGCCATTGATATGAAAATCAAGGGGTTGGCATGGAGCTCTTGGTGGCGCTGGCTGGCAGAATTCCAGGCTGGCTCTAATGAGCCTCACCTGGGCTAATTACATTTTTTACAAACCCTGCTGGAGAGGTTGGAGTTGCCAATTGGTCGTCCAGCATGCTAGCATCGGGGATTTCTCCGCGATGAGATTTCTCTCCACCTGCTGGCACTTGGCGCTCCGAAGGGGCCAAGGAGGGACTCAGGGGTTCTGGCTCCTGCCTCCGGTGGCAACTTGGCAGTTACCAAGAAAGAAAAGGAAGTTGTGAAGCAGGAGGTCTCCGGCCCCGGTGCTCCAAGCAAGGACGCCAAGTGTGTCCCTCTTTATAATCAGCGCCGTCTTGTTAGAAATCAGGTTCTCCGGTTTCTCTCCAGATTTGCTCAATCTGCATTGTTAGCAAGAGTCTCCATGATGAGTGTGTGCATCCAAGTGTGAGAAACCCGGCACAGATTTTCCACAAGGGGGCTGTGCAATCTCCAACAGGGAGGAAGTATTTCCTAGTAGTCCTGAGCATAGAGGAGGGTGGAGGTCTGGTTTGGGGTCCCCACTCTACCCCTTGGTCAGTTGGCTTGTGTTAGGGGTTTAACCTCCCTGGGTTGGTTTTCTTACCTGTCCAATGGGTATAATGTTAGTGTTTCTACCACAAAGTAGTCATGAAGTGGTATGACATTAATTATTATTGTCATTGATGTTTTTAAGGAATAATCAACCCTCAGTGGACACTAAGGTTCCCATTCAACTCTTTCTGGTTATCATATTGGACCTTGGCTATAGCAGCCCCATTCGTAAAATGGAACTATAATGTCTATCCCTGAGCTGGGTGTGGTGGGACACATTTGTAATCCTAGTAACTGGGAGGCTGAGACATGAGGATTGCAGATACATGGCCAGCTTCAACAATTTAGCAAGGTCATTGGCAACTTAGTGAGACTCTGTTTCAAAATGAAAAAAAAAAAAAGAAATAAAATAGGGCTGGGGTTGTAACTCAGAGGTAGCGTGCCACTGGGTTCAATCCCCAGTACCACAATAATAATAATAATATCTAGCCCTTAAAGTTTGTGTAGGATTAAAATGGACACTACAATACACCTGCCCAGTACTGCTTAAAACAGCGGAGATCATCAAAGACAAGGAAAGACTGAGAATGGTCACGGCCAAGAGAAGACCAAGGAGACAGAAAGCTATGTGTGTTTTGTTATCCGTGTGGAATTCTGGAATATTCCAGAAAAGGGCGTTCAAGGGAAAACTAACCGTGTGGGTCAGCTTCTCTCTACCCTGGCAAAATAGGGCAATCAGTGAAGACAATCAACTTATAAAGCAAGAAGGTTTATTCTGGCTCACAGTGTTGGAGGTTCTAGCCCGTAACTGGCTGGTCCTGTTTTTAGACCAGAGGTGAGGCCGCAGGCCATGGCAGGAGCGCGGGGTGGAGCACAGCCACTGAGCTCACGGCCAGGAAGCAAGAGAGACAGAGAAGAATGGACCCGGGGCCCACAATTCCCTTCAAGCGCGTGTCCCAAAGACCTGAAGACCTTCTATGAGACTCCACCTCTTAAAGGGTCCATCACTAACCTGAGGACCAAGCCTTTAACCCATGAGCTTTTGGAGGACGTTCCAGATCTAAACTCTACATCAGAATAAAGTATGGATTTTAGTAATAATGCATCAATGCTGGTTATTCAGTTGGAATAGATGTACCATACTAAGATGTTAACAATCGGGGCAACGGGGTGCCAGGCACATGGAAATGCTTTGTAGTAGCGTCTTTATTTTTCTGTAAGTCTAGGTGGAAAAAAAAAAACACATTTAAAGTAAATGTGAAGTTATGTGTGGAAAGCCTTAGCTAGAAAGACCAACTCATCTCCATTTGTCTAGAAATCTCTCAATTTTAGGACTGAAAGTCCTGTGTCCCAGGGAATCCCTTGGTTTCAGACAAACTGGGGGGTTGGTCACCCACTTACACAGAGCCCGGCACAATTCAGGGGCCCAATTAATGTTCGTTATCATACTTATTCGCTGGTCTTCAGCTCAGTAAGTGCTCTGGAAGGTTGGTACTGAGAGACGGATGGGAGAGGGGACCGATGAGACCCTCTGATTTCATACCTGCCTCCTTTCGGAACAGCAAACAGAGGTAGGGGACAAAGCAGGCCACCACAGCCACCTCTGGAATGGCCCCCTCTTTCCCGGCCCGAGCTTGTTCCCCAGTATCCTGCAAAGGGCATCTCCCGTATTGCTGGCATCCCTTGAAGAAGGAGGAGTCCTGAATAGGCTCGGAGTAAGTCTCGGCCTCTAAGAACAGAGACTTGAAATAGAAATCGAGTTCAGGTGAAGAAGTAAGAGTAACTTCCCTTCCTTCGACACCTGAGATTGTGGACTGGGATATTTACGTCTTACAGGGATGACTTGATTTTCTGGTGACTGAGCTGAGCTGGGTTTTATGTCTTGTCTTCTGTTCTTATCTGCAGTGATTCAAAGAGAGAGAATGTGGAGTCCATTCCCATGTGTTGAAGCCTTGGCCAACGTGCCTGCACTTGGCGGCGCAGGCCCCAGGATCACTGTTGATCACTGCCAGGGCCTGCCTGGCTCTTGCCCATGGTTTGCAGAGCATGGAGAGCCTGGGCCTCCCCTGAGCGTCTTGGGAACCTATCAACCTCCAAAAATGTGACCTGGATAAACCTTTTCTCTTTACAGAGTACCTGGTCTCAAGTATCTCGCTATAGTCAGGGAACATGGATTCATTACACACAGAGTGAGTGGCATGAGTGTGGACCAGAACACTTGGCCAGCCTGAGTCAGCCAGTTGTGCAAATTCAGGGACCACAATCTAACGCACGGACTCGAGCTTCGGAGACTCCGTGTAGTCTTCCCCAGTGTTTGCCCCAGCAAACTAATAATGCGATGACCTCCTCGACTGTTTTCTCTGAGTGGATTTACTTTTCAGCTTGAAGACTTTAGAACACATTGTGTAGCGCTGCTTTCTACCACAAATCAGTTTCAGCTGCCACCCACGGAAGGGGAATGCGTTCTTCACATTGGGAGTCAATGCTATTTAATTATCTCCAGTAATTAACAAGAATCGAAGCTGAGCAACACGTGGTTGTTCGGCCTCTCGTGCTCATTAAATGTCCAATAAATGGGTCACGGAAGATCGTACGGTCTGCTCCTCTGATCACAGCTGGTTTCCCTATGTGGCCCCCTCCCACCTCTGCAGCTAGAGGTCACGCGACCCTGCGGGTCCAACAAAACAAAATCTGCAAAAAGATATTCTTTCCCAGAATCACTCATTGACTCATTGTGGTAGTTAGTTTTATGTGTGTGCTTGGCTAAGTACTCAGTTATTTAACAAACGGTAATGTGTGTGTGTGTGTGTGTGTGTGTGTGTGTGTGTGTGTGTCTCACTGGGGATTGAACATGGGGCATTTTACCTCCAAGCTACATCCCCAGCCCTATTTTATTTTTATTTGGAAACAGGGTCTTGCTAGGTTGATGAGAGTCTCACTATATGCTGAGGCTGTCCTTGAACCTGCGATCCTCCTGTCTCAATCTCCCAAGTACTGTGATTATAGGCGTGTGCCACTACACCCAGCTCAAACAGTAATCTAGGTATCACCATGAAGGTGTTTTATAGATACAATGAAAATCCATAATCAGCTTTGACTTTCAGAAAAGACATTATCCTCGATCATGGGAATAGGCTTCGTCAAACTGGTTAAAGAGCTTAAGATCAAAACTGAGGTTCCCTTGAGGAAGAAGAAATTTCAGGTGTGCAAGGCAACTTCAGCTCCTGCCTGTGAGGATGTAAGCTTCTGGACTGCCTAGTCACACCCTACACTTGTGCAAATAAATCTCTCTCTCCAGACAGAGTTGGTAGAAACCTGAGTGACCCCTTCTTTCATTTGCAAAGTGGGTGTTAGATGAGACTAGCACCCGCCATCTTGCTACCATGTGGTGACAGACCTGGGGCTCAGACCCTCGTTCTACAATTGACAGAGCAGGGGGGGACGGCAAGAAGGTGGCTCTGTGTCCGCCCCGCCGTGTCCACCCCCGGCATGGACAGTCTGACCCACGGCGACCTAGTCTCTCTGAAATCAGAATGCATTTTCCAATCAACGAGGTCCTACGAAAAAGTGATAGCTCTTTTATTTTTGTTTTTCATCAAGAGCATTAAATAATGGTATGCCTTCTAATCAGTGGCATCTTGGGATACAGTTATTGCAAGTATTAACTTGATCTAATTTATTGCATGTTTCGGAGGTGTGTGGATTACCTCCTGAAGTTCGAAGCTTTGAAACGATCAGTCCCAGAAAAGAGTGGCCTTCAGTAGCAAGGCACCTGCTCCCCTGTCTCCCCCCAGCTCCTCCCCTGCAGCTGTGACAAAGCGGTCACAGGCTCAACCTTTCATTTCCTAATGAAGGTTTCCTCTAAAACAAACCGAATCTTCTATACGCTGGTATTTCACCTGATGGGAAAATAAAAGCTTGCCCAGATCCTGTCACCCTCCAGAATCTACTTCCCAAGCTTAATGCAGGCTGAAATGAGGTTCCTTTTTTGAAACTGATGAAACATTATAGGAATTAAAAACCAAACCCATTAATATCCTGATTAGACTCCTCATGTTAATTGCGGATTCTTGCAGGCGGCAGAACGGGTCACCGGCTGGGCTTACTGTGATAGCGGTGTTTAATAAGTGCCGCATTTTAGGAACTGCGGTTTGCAGCTAAAACTTTGGCTGCCTGGCAAAGCAGGTTGGCAAGGGATTTTCCTCTCTCACGCCTGTGAGAAGGTGTCTTGTGTGCTCCCCTGGGGAAGGGGAGCTGGATTCGGAAGGGGGACCCAACGGGCCACTGGTTCCTTCTCTTTTCCAACGCCCCTCCCTGCAATGTTGGCCCAGACATTTCCCCCGCCCCACCTGTCTGTCCAGAAGAGAGTTGCCATATGATTCCTCAATGCAAAAGGAAATGATGTGCCGGGTGTGGTGGTGCACACCTGTGATCCCAGGACTGGGGAGGCTGAGACAGGAGGATTGCAGGTTCAAAGCCAGCCTCAGCAACTTAGTGAGACTCTCAACAACCTAGTGAGACCCTGTTTCAAAGCGAAAACTAAAAAGGGGCTGGGAGTGGAGCTCAGAGGTAGAATGCCGGTGGGTTCAATCCCTAGTACACAAAGGAAGAAAACAAACAAACAACAAAGAGGAAATGACTGGAGGCAGTCTTTCTTTCTTTTTTTTCAGTACTGAGGATTGAACTCAGAGGAATTCTACCTCTGAGCTATACCCCCCAGCCCTATTTTTTATTCTTTATTTTTGACACAAGGTCTCACTAAGTAGCTGAGACTTGCCATGAACCTGCAATCCTCCTGTCTCAGCCTCCCAAGTACTTGGGATTACAAGTGTGCGCCACCGCGCCCAGCTGGAGGCAGTCTTTCTAACCTGAGTTATTATGGGGACTCCCATCAATTTATTTTATTTTTTTGTGGTACTGTGCTTCAGCTTGGAATCCTTCAACATGCTTACAAGGCTTCCCAGACATCTCCAGCACACCACACACACACACACACACACACACACACACACACACACTTTTTTTTTTGGCGGTACTGGGGATTGAGCCCAGGGGTATTCTACCTCCGAGCTACACCCCCAGCCCTAATTTTTATTCTTTATTTTGAAACAGGGTCTCACTAAGTTGCAGAGGGCTGAGACCCGTATCGTCCCGACTCAGCCTCCCAAGTCCTGGGCTTACAAGCGTGCGACACCACGACCGGCTACACGCACACGCTTCCTCTGCCCTTCCCACCAGCTCTTGTAGTAGCTGGGAGAAGACAAGGGGCTCCAATATTAGTTCAGCTGCAGTTCACACGTCCACACCTGCATTGTCGCTTTCACTGTGATCCTGTCCTCGGAGCCACCTGCTTCTTTCCTTCCTCCCCAAAGGCCGCTTTTGCCTTCGTGCACGTACAGGTCAGCGAGCATGTTGCAGCAGATCCACTCTGCATTTAAAATCCACTGGGTCTTTTTTGCCCCATGCAAGATTGCGTTTGAATTCCCTAAGAAGGCCAACTGGAGCTTGTGTGATCTGCCTCTGTGTTTGGCCCTACTCTTTTTCATTCTTCTCTTTCCTTCTTTCTCTCTGACATGAAACATGCTTTCCTGTGCCCCAGGACTTTTGAACATGCCATTCCAATCACCTTCAACACCTTTCCTTGTTCTTCTCCTAGACATTGCATTCTTTTTTCAGCTGAAGGCCCAAGACTTAGGGACACTCATAAGGACCCTGGGACGGGGGTAGGGACCCCATTGGAAAGTGACTCCAGGACTCAGGCCTCTTCATAGCTCTCAGATCAGCCGCCATTGTTGATTGTGTGTCTGCCTTCCCCACTTGCCTGCAGGCAAATTCCTTGCAACTTTATCTATAATTATCTCAAGGCAAAAAATTAAAAAAAAATGCATGTATGAGACTATGTGTAAATATAAATACGTAGAGACAAAATGTCTAGCTCAGGGGCTGGCAAATGTATCCCAAAAAGGACCAGATAATAGAAGATAAATATTTTTGGCTTTGTTTTAGACACTCGACTCTGTCATTTCATCATGAGATAGACAATATGTAAACAATGGGTCTGGCTGGGTTCCAATAGAACTTTATTTACAAGACAGACAGTGGGCTTCCTCCCCAAAGATCTGTCAACTTGGAGCTGGAATTTACCTACTAATCACGAATGGGTCCTAAAATGCTAATGATGTAAATGAACGTTGGATTCTCTCTTCCCTTCTCCCCCCATCCTGTTTTTGGGTGACTTGTTGGTTTGTTTTTAGGACAAATATGAAAAGACTACCTAGAGCACGGTCCGGAGCTTGGCGCCTTTCCTCTTTTCTGTCATTGTCCACAGAAATCAGTCTAGACGCAGGACGGTGTTTACGGCAGAATCCCACATGTGCCTGATTATCTGGCTAATAACTACAGTGTGGTTGTGGTCAGGTTGCCAGTAAATGCCGGAGTTATGAGGCTGACGTTGATACGGATGATCAGAGGCAGAGAGAAAGCAGAGCTTTCCGGAGTTACGTAGGGTCAGAAATAGTTCCCAGGGCTGGATCGCAGACACGTGGGCCCGGGGTCTGCTCGGAATCACCACCCCCGCCACAGCCTGCTTGGTAGGAAGGAAAGAGAAGAGGAACCCTTTTATTTTAGTTTGAAGTTGATTTTTGCAATTAACAAGGTAAAAAACGAAGGTGCTTCCTGAAGCTTTGAGCTGAGAATCGAAGCTTCAGATGCTGGAAGCCTGCCCCGAGCCCCGCTCTAGACAAAACAGTCTCCGGCTTTGAAAGTTCAACAGGAAAGGAGACAGAAGTTGAAGTTCTTTGGCAAAGGCATTCAAGGGATGAGGAAACACTCTCATTTTACATCACGCCGAAAACCCTTCGGATGGCGAGGGCCAGACCTCCCACTGAGGGCGGCACCTATTTCCTCGTAGAAATGACACCGGGTGGTGATTCGTTCATGGTGCCAGTCCCGAAATTAACCTTTTACAAAAATCGGTGATAGTGCGTTTAAGCACTGGTGCAACTCACCAGTCACACCCTACCTCCGGTGAATGGAAATTTTCTCAATTCTAACATTAGGTAAATGGGAAAAAAATTCTAAGGTGTATATCAAGCAGATGAGGGTATGACTTCCATGTGTATAGTTTTATCAACATTCCTCCTCTGGCTACAAAAAGACTTAAGGTGACATATATTGAGAATAAATAATAAAGCTTACAAATAGAGAAAGCAAATATCCTAATGATACACCTTAGAACGCTAACCGTGATTAACCATTCATTTTGGATTGGAGCTTCCTGGCAACCAACGGTATAAAGGGAACCACAGGACTTTCAACCTTTTTATGGCCAGACTACAAAGATGCTAATTCCTTAATAAATTCAAAAAGAAAACGCCTTACCATGGAGTCTATATGCAAAGCCATCAGTTATTAACAGCTTATAAATAATCAATCATTTATTGGCTATCTTTATCTTCATGTTTGTGGTATTCCGTATACATCACTGTCACCAAAAGGATGAGTTTTTTTTTTTCCTTTGGTACTGGGGATGGAACCTGGGGGCATTCTACCTCCAAGCTACAGCCCCAGCCTTATTTTTTATTCCTTATTTTGAAACAGGGTCTCACTAAATTGCGGAGGGCCTCACTAAGCAGCTGAGGCTGGCCGCAAACCTGGATCCTCCAGTCTCAGCCTCCCAAATGCTGGGATTACAAGCGTGGCCCACCACGCCTGGCTAAAAGGACGAGTTTTGAGAGAACTATGCCTCTCTTATGGGAGAAATAGCTTAGATTACAAAGAACATCTCTGAACACGGAGATGCAAACCGCTTACAAGCAGAGGTGGATGATCTGATTGCGTACGTTTTTCATAAAATGTGGCACAGACAGAGCTTGCTGTAAGCTCTATGTAACTCCTACACACCTGACTAGATGGGTGCACATTTCTTCCTGCGATCACGACGCAGCAGTGGGCCCGGACCACCATCCTGGGCCTCTTCCCTGGGACACACCCTCGCCCTCTTGTTTACAACACCCCAGCAGCCCCAGACTGCTTTCCTTTTTCCACGGACTTCCCATCCTCGGATGAGCTCCTCCTCCCACTTGCTTCCAAGTCGGCAAGGCGGTAGCTGGCGGGTCCCGCGGTCCCTCATGAAAATCCCCTCTCGCTTTCCATGTCGGCCGTGGCTCTTTTGCAGCCTGGCCTCTTCTTGTTGCAAGGGTGACCAGGATCTCCCCGCCATCCTGTTTGTCTAGTTCCCACTCAAAGCTCTTATCAAACCCTGACAGTGCTCTGGTTTATTTTCTCTCTTTGAACTTTCTCTGATCACTGCTGATCCTCCAGTCCTATAGTACAGTGCTTGGCACATAGCACACACTCTGTCTTTACTGTGTGTGTGTGTGTGTGTGTGTGTGTGTGTGTGTGTGTGTGTGTGTGTGTGTGTGCTGGGGATCGAACCCAGGGACATTCTACCTTCCAAGCTACACTCCCAGCCCTTTTTTATTTTTTATTTCTTTTTTTTTTTTTTTTTGAGGTACTGGGGATTGAACTCAGGAGCATTCTACCTACGAGCTATATCCCAGCCCTATTTTTGATTCTTTATTTCGAAACAGGGTCTCACTAAGTTGCGGAGTGCCTCACTAGGTAGCTGAGGCTGGCCGCGAACCTGGATCCTCCGGTCTCAGCCTCCCGAATGCTGGGATTACAAGCGTGCGCCACCATGCCCGGCTTCCCTTTTTTATTTTGAAACAGGTTCTTGCTAAGTTGCTGAGGGTCCCACTAAGCTGTCGAGGCTGGCCTCAAGCTTGTGATACAACTATCTCCTCAGTCCTCATGCAGGATATCGCGGAGTGAGTGAACAGCCAATCCCTGGGCGAGGATCGCATCTCTGGAACACAAGCCTTGACACACCACTCGGAGGTCCTCTCGCCCGTGTCCCAGCTCCGGGTTTCCCAGCCGTGCATTTGCTGTTTGCTAATGGGTGGTAGAGGTAGTGGCTGTGCGTTGTGAGTTACTCAGGGACCCGGGAGTCCTTTGACACCCACAGCCCGTGCCCAGGTGGCAGCATCCTTCTTTGACTAAAGGAGCAGCTTGTGACCTGTGTGTGCTGCTCTAGCCAACAGGACCAACAGGCGTATGGGCAGGAAGAGAGAGCCTTCCCTTCCTAAGGCCGTGTCCCAGGGTGACGAGGGGCAGTGAGCCCAGGCGCACCCTCGTGTCCGTCCTTCTACATCCCAGCGCGAGCGGCGTTGGGTTTCCAGCACTTTCTCAATTTCACATATTTTCCAGGCTCGCTCTATTTCAAATATTCTCTCCTTCGATCTCTCAGAGGACATCTGGACTCACACACCACGGCAGCTAACCTTCACGCTGTGACCTCTGACCATACAAACGGCAGACCTGGAGACTTTTGCCAATTTGCAAGACACGTAGCCTAGGATCTTTCCGGATTACCAGAATTGTGAACACTAGCTGGCCAAAATAGACCCCTGGGTTTTTCCTGATTCTATGTTCCACCCGAGTCGCATGCTTTCTGCAAACCATGTAGACAATGGGTCTTTCAAATGTTACTAATTGTTTCGGCTTGGGTCTGCAAGGTCCCCCTAAAAGCTCAGGCGTTGGGCAATGTACTCTTTGGAGGCAAAAAGACTGGATTATGAGGGCTCTGATCTCCTCAGTGGATTAATCCATTGGATGAACTAATAATTCGAATGCACTTACTGGGAAGTGGTAGAAACTACGGGTGGGTGAGGCTGGAGGAAGTAGTAAGTCCCGGGGGTGCAGCCTCGGGCCACGTCTGACCTGGCCCCTTTCCTTTCTCTTTCTCTCTCTCCCTTTCTCTGCTTCCTGGCTGCCCCAGCTTTATTCTGCTCTGTCCTTCTGCCTTGATGCTCTGCCTCACTCATCTCCGGCCCAGAGCAGTAGAGTCAGCCGCCCATGGACCAGACCTCTGAAAACATGAGCCGAAACGCTTCCTCCTCGAAGCTGTTCTTGTCGGATGTTTTACTCACAACTGCCAAGCTGACTCACGCACTAACGATGTAATGACGTTCCCCACGCCAATGTGATGACACCGCACTTCACGATCACACACGGCAACGAGGTCCGATCACAGGATGCTGACTTAGCAAAGTGTGACCGAGGGCTGGATGCCAGGGGACTGACTTCAGTCCTCAGTGGCCAGGTGACTTGCTCCTTCTCGTTAATGTGGCAACACAAACCAAACTGATGCTGTAGCACAAAGGGAAGTTACCCCGTCTCTCATGAAAGTTACTGAGGACTAACTAGGCTAAAATACAAATTATAATTCCACAAACACTGAGTTCTTAAGTGCTTACCCATGGAGCTGGGTTATGTATTATTAGTGGTAGCTCACCCAGGATGGAATTTCCTGTCTTAATTGTCTTTCTTGGCTTAGTCCCAGACACAAAGAAGGCAATCACTGAATATTTGCTCATTTAAATGGATAGGCTAAATCCTATGTTAACTGATACCTTCACCCCCACCATTAGTGATATATTCCTCTGTATTAAACACTGTCTTTTCTCCTGTTCCCACTCTTAAAGTAGAAATCTAGCTGGGCGTGGTGGGGCACCCTTGTTATCCCAGCATTCGGGAGGCTGAGACTGGAGGATCCGGGTTCGTGGCCAGCCTCCGCTACCTAGTGAGGCCCTCCGCAACTTAGGGAGACCTTGTTTCAAAATAAAGAATAAAAAAATAGGGCTGGGGGTATAGCTCAGAGGTAGAATGCCCCTGAGTTCAATCCCCAGTACCACAAAAAACAACAACAACAAAAAAAGTAGAAATCTGAGAGAGAGGAGGCAGACATGATACAGACAGAGGGCACTTCCTCCAAGACACCAAAGCGTCTGGGAAGCCCGCCATCTTTCTTTCCTCTATTTCTGCTGGCACAAAGGCGTCACACAGTTACAACCAAACCAACAGTGAAGCAGCTCGCCCTGTACTTAGCGATATTGTAGTCAGAGTTGGAGGATGCCCAGCCCTGTGGGAGAGGTCTAGGAGTAGACCCTGGACGGAACACAAGAGCAGGCGCTCCAGGCCGTCGCTCCGGTGCTTCTCCGGGGTGGCGCTGGTCCTCCCAGAGCCGACCGCGCTGACATCTTTCCCCCCGGAGGGCAGTGGTGTCTACGCCGTGGTCAGTCTCTCCTGGGGTCGGCTTCAGGTCTAAACACATGCGATGACAGCTGCTTCTCCAGAACCGCAGCCCTGCTGGGTCCCCACACACCCCCTCACCCAGCGTGTCTCCTGAAGACCCCATTTGCAAAAACTTCTGCAAAGAATATTCTTGAGCTCAGAGGGAATCACTTAGTATAGATGTTACAGATTTGGAGACATAAAGAGTAGACCAATGAAACTTCCAGGAAGGGAAAAAAAAAAAAAAAAAAAAACAATGGAAAGGAAACTATTTGGGGGTTAAACTTTTGTCTATGGAGGAACACACAAAACAAGAAAGATGAACTACTACGATCACTGCTTCATACAAAGAGAACATTTAAGTCTTTCCCACGTAAGAAGAGACAGATCTCACTATTGCAAACCTATTGCCCACCAGAGCGATGGCGTATAGTCATTGCTCCATAATTATTGCTGAATAAATCTCAGATCAAGAAAGGAACTTTTAAATTCAACAAACTTAAATGACAAAAAAAAAAAACCCACCACCACCAACAACAACAAAAAAAAACAACTCACTTCTAATGGGACTTATCTTTCTAATTTGTCCAGAGAAAAGTTTCTTGGGGCTAGCCAACTCCTTTTTTTTTTGCGGTACTGAGGATTGAACTACTCAGGGGCATTCTACCTCTAAGCTATACTCCCAGCCCTATTTTTTATTCTTTATTTTGAAACAGGGTCTCACTAAGTTGTGGAAGGCCTCACTAAGCAGCTGAGGGCTGGCCTTGAGTCCAGATCCTCTGGTCTCAGCCTCCCAAATGCTGGGATTACAAGCGTGCGCCACCACGCCCGGCTCAACTCCTTCTTGATGACCTCAGCCCGGAACATTTTTATTACTCAGAGTGGCATGAGATCTTGCCCAGTGACACACAGATGGTCGTGAGCAGGGTCCTGCACCTCTACCACTCTGTGTGTCCTGCATCGGGGTGACAGGCAGCCTTCAAGGGCCAGATCAAATCTCTTCTTCTCTTTGGAGGCTTTCCAACCTCCCTAGCTGAGCTAGTTCTTTTGTTTTTATAAGACTCCAGCTCATTTCCATTTTCCCTACCCTTGTGTTACGATCAGCTTGTTAATCTTGTCTTTTTTCTTCTTCTTCTTCTTTTTCCCCCCCCCCAGTATTGGGGATTAAACACAGGGGCATTCTACCTCCGAGTTACACCCCCAGCCCCAATTTTTTTTTATTCTTTATTTTGAAACAGGGTCTCACTAAGTTTCGGAGTGCCTCACTAAGTAGCATGGGCTGGCCAGGAACCTGTGATCTTCCTGCCTCAGCCTCCCAGGTACTGGGATCACAAGCGTGCGCCACCATGCTTGATCTTGTAATTTGTTTAGTAAATACTGGCGAAGCCCCTTCTACGGGTTGGGCCCTGTACTCTTAAAAAGATAAGAGAGCTTGAAAGTCTCACCACCCAGCAGCCTCCAAACTGATGTCCATGCCGCCCCTTGACTTCTCAAGAGCAGAGATAATGTCTCCCACATTCAGCAGAGGGGTGCACCTAGAGCAGGAGCCCCACCTTGTAGAAGAGAAGGAAGAAAACTAAATAAGAAAGTAGACACAGTCTGCCTGTGCAAAAGGAAGCCTCTTTCTCTCTCTCTCTCTCTCTCTCTCTCTCTCTCTCTCTCTCTCTCTCTCACCTATGGTACTGGGGATGGAACCCAAGGGAACTCAGGGGCATTCTACCTTTGAACTATATCCCCAGACCTTTTTCTTTTTTTGTTTTGAAACTGGGTCTCACTAGGTTGCTGAGGCTGGCTCTGAACCTGAGATCCTCCTCTCAGCCTCCCAAGTTGTGGGATTACAGCCGTGCGCCACCACACCTGGCAAAAGGACTCTTGACCGCCAAGTCTCTTCCCTTCTTGAATGACAAAAGGGCTGCTCTTTGTAAGAAAACCCACGCTGCTCATCAACCTTTGCGACGCCATATTCGCTCCGTACACTTCTGGTAACCTCCATGCGTGTTGCAGAAATTTGTATTCTGGCAGCCCTGGAATGAGCTGCTGGTCTCAAGGCCTGCATGCTGATGTCCAGGAGGGGCTGCAAACCTACTTTTTCTCCTCGCTGACTGGCATTTGTGCGTTTTCAGTTTGAACTCACTTCCGGCGTGGGCGAGGGGAGGGAGGCCAGCAGCTGCGTCTTCATCAGATAACATCTTCATTCTGAGTCTTTCAGGGCCTTCTCCACTGCTCCGGTGGTTGGCAGAGATCAATGCTGTCAATATTCCCGACTGCAGCGCTTTCTATGTCTTACACATATTTAAAGGGATAAAACACAATCAGCGATTCTCGGCGCGCTTGCGACCGTACTAATCCCTATATTTGATTCTTTAGGATCCAGCAAACAGGAGGAGAGTGTTTCCAGCATATTGTGCCCAGGAGCAGGGAGTTCAGCGCAGCTGGACTGTTTTGAGGCCGGGGCCGGGGCTGTATGAGCTTCTTTCACTCTGGGAAATTAGAGTGGAAAACAAGACGTCGCAGCGCAGGGGAGTACTGGTGGCCTTTTCTTCGGACCACTGCCTTTTGCTAAACACCACACTGCGTCCTTACTCTGTTATTAACCAAATAATGAGCTCGGGCTCCCAGGGGTATTTGCTTCTCGGAAGGCATGACTTGAAGCCAGCATTAAGCCGAACGCTGGAGCTGTAATGGCGGGATTGGAGGCGGCTCATTGAAACTGGGTGTTATTTGGGGAAAAAAAAAAAAAAAAAAGTGATGAATTGTGGTGACTTTCACCTGGGACTGTTTCTCTTTGGGTCTCCCCTTGTGAGAGGGACAGTGTGAGCCCAAAGAGCAGGGGTCAGCACACTTCTTATGGAAAGGGCCAGAGAACAAATAGTTTCTTCTTCAGGGCTGTTACAACCACTGGACTTTGCAGCTATCACACGAAAGCGGCCACTTGGAAACCCATGGAGACAGACTGGAGAGACTGGGTTCCAAGGGGACTCATTGAGGGACACACACATTTCTTTCTTCCTTTCTTTCTTTCTTTCTTTCTTTCTTTCTTTCTTTCTTTCTTTCTTTCTTTCTTTCTTTCTTTTTTGCGGTACTGGGGCTTGAACTCAGGGGCATTCTACCTCCGAGCTACACCCCCAGCCCTATTTTTTATTCTTTATTTGGAAACAGGGTCTCACTAAGTTGTGGAGGGCCTCACTAGGTAGCTGAGGCTGGCCTCGAACCTGGATCCTCCGGTTTCAGCCTCCCGAATGCTGGGATTACAAGCGTGTGCCACCACGCCTGGCTGCGAGAGCGTTCTTAAGGGACGGCTTCTATGAAAACAGGAGGTGAGAGGGCTTCGGCCCACCGGCTCCTGGCTCTGCAGTGCAGAGAGATTAAGAGCCGGCTTTGGGGTCAAGCAGAATGAAGGTTCTATCCTGCTCGGCCACCTCTTGCCAACTGACCCTTGGCAAGATGGGCGACTTCTGTGAGTCTCGATTTCCCTACCTGTAAAGAGGAACTAAAAATAGAGCCTAGTTCATGGTCATTTTGAGGATTCATGGAAATAATGCCCAGGAAGAGCACAGCGTTACGGGCCCCCACAGTGTTCATTCACGCTAGCCACGTGGCGGAACCAGCCTAGGCGTCCATGATCACAAAATTCTGGGATCCAACACACAGTGGAATTCTCTTCAGCCATAAAGAAGAACAAAATTACGTCATTTGCAGGGAGACGGATGAAACGAGAGAATATTATGCTAGAGAGATCTGTCATTCACAAAGTAAAAGAGAATCATATGTCCTCCCTCACTTGTGGAAGCTAGGGAGGAATTGGGAGACAGAAGGAATTCCTGACAAAGGAGGAGAAATCCTACTGGAGTGACAGAGGGGGTCTAAGGGGGGGACATGGGTGGGGGGAGGGAGATTTGATGAAGGAAACACTTCGAACGGCACGACATTCACATACAAAATGATCAGTGACGATCTCAGTATCGTGTTCAGGAGGGGGAGCGAGTGGGGTAGAAGCTCACCAAGTGCTGTGTGCACACACGTCCACCGCCTGGAACCTCAGCACGATGGATGATCACCACGCACAGTGAAGAAAGAAAGAAAACACAAGCAAAGGAAATACGAAGCCCGGCATGGTGGCACATGTTTGTAATCCCAGCATTTGGGAGGCTGAGACCGGAGGATCCGGGTTCGCGGCCAGCCTCAGCTACCTAGTGAGGTTCTCTGCAACTTAGTGAGACCCTGTTTCAAAATGAAGAATAAAAATAGGGCTGGGGGTGTAGCTCAGAGGTAGAATGCCCTTGAGTTCAATCCCCAGTACTGCAACAAAACAAAACAAAAAAACAAAGGAAATATGATTTACAGTGAGATTCACAGGAAGAAGAAAAATAAATTCATGTGTTCAACAAATATTTACTGAGCAATCAGGATGGGACAGGCAGCGTGTTGGGCTCCAGGTGCGTAATGGTTTCTGTCTCATCGAGCTTAAAATGGAGCGGGGCTGATGGAAATTATTAGCTGTTGCTATTGCCAGTAACAGTTGGGTTTTGTGAAAGAGAAGTGAAAATTGTATGTAAATCGTTGGATAGTGTAATGTGTGATTATCATGTATTTTCAGTTTTTAAAAATAGTCAAAACTCTCATGATTTTCTGTGATGTCTCTTCCCTCCCTCCCTTCTTCCTTCCTTCCTCCTTTCCTTCCTTTCTTCCTTCTTACTGGGGATTGAAACCAGGGGCATTCATTCTACCTCTGAGCTATGCTCATAGCCCTTTTGATTTTTTATTTTGAAACAGAGTCTCACTAAATTGCTGAGTTCTCCTAAGTTGCTGAGGCTGCCCTCTAATCTGCGATCTTCCTAAGTATCGGTATTACAGGCATGTGTCACCATGCCCGGCTACATCAGATTCTTCCCCTCCTTGTCCCTCCTCCACCTCCTCCTCTTCAACGTCTGTCTTCCCTTTTTTTTTTTTCTTGTACTGGGGATTGAACTCAGAGGTATTCTACCTCTGAGATACATCCCCTGGCCCTATTTTCCTTTATTTTTAAATTTTGAAACAGGGTCTCACTAAGTTGCTGAGGCTGGCCTTGAACCTGTGATCCTCTTGTTTCAGCCTCCCAAGTACTGGGGTTACAGGTGTGCACCACCACGCCTGGTTTAGATCAGGTTCTTTTAGGATTATTTGCAGTCACTAGAATCAGGCCTAAGTGTCCGAGGACCACCTGCAGTCGCTAAGCTCCTCTTTTTAGAACATGGTTCTTAAAGTGTCGTCTCTGTACTAGTAGCATCAGCACCATTTCTTGGAAATTTGTTAGAAACTCAAATTCTCCTGCACCACCCCAGACCTGTCAAAGCAGAAACTCTGGGGTGAGCCCCGCAGTCAGTGGCTGAACAAACCCCTCAGCTAATTCTGGTAAGTTGCTAAGAGTCTCGCTAAGTTGCTGAGGCTGGCCTTCCACCGGCAATCCTCCCGTCTCAGCCTCCCAAGTACTAGGATTACAGGTGTGCACCACGGCACCCAGTTGGTTTCATGGCTCTGAAACGACTTCTTCAGTCTGGATATCACACACATCTTCACCCACCCTTTGAATTCTCAGCCTCTCAGTTCCCCGGCCCCGTCACGACATCCCATCCGTTCCCTTCCAAAGGGCTTTTGCATATGCTGCTCCTTCTGTCTGTAATTCCCTCTACCTTATTTCCCAGGGTTCTTCTGCCTAACAAACATCCAGCCCTCTCCAGAGCTTAGCTTAATATCACTTCCTCTGGGAGACCTCTATTTCTCATTCCAAGTCAAGTCCCTACGAAATTGGCCTCTGCCCTTTATACTCTTCTTTGGTAGCATTCATTGCAATGGTAATTGGTTAATTATTTCTTTATTATCCATTTTCCTTGCTAGAACACCAGCGTCATGCGAGTGGGGGAGATATCTGTCTTGTTCATTGCCTGTTTTAGGGCCTGATGCATACAAGATACCAAGCAAATGAGCACGAATGAATGAGTGGTACTGCAAACAAAAAAGTCCACAAAAACTTAGGGAAGAAAGGAATCTAATTTTTTCCCTTGGTAAGAGGGCAGTTGTTTGGTTTGGTTTGTTGGGCAAACACTTTCACAGAGTTTTGGCAACAACCAAACGCAAGTACCGACTCTTACAGAAAGTTCAGGAAGAAGTAATGTTTCCTTCACATGATTTCGCTTAGTTTCATCAGATAGCAAAGCGAAACCTGGAAACCTGGCTGTTTGTTTACAAGGGGAAATACAGACTTGGAATCCATCTCAAAGGGATGGATCCAATTAAAAGTGTGGATTTACTTTTTTCTTCCTTTCTCGGAAGAAAACTGCAATTTGCCAAACCTAAACACTACTTAGGAGAATGATTAGGTATGGTGAGACTTATTAATTCGTTTGAAATCAAAAGAAAGCCACTAGCCTTCTACGGTATAATATGAAGGTGTATTCAAGTGTGTAACAGAGTTTTCAGAGATAATCGCCATCAATGTCTTTCTTTCTCATACACGCATGGGATCCCGTCCATCAGGAAATGGAGTGTACGTCTCCTTCCTTCCTTCCTTCCTTCCTTCCTTCCTTCCTTCCTTCCTTCCTTCCTTCCTTCCTTCCTTTTTCCTTCTTCCTTCTTCCTTCTTCTTTTTGTGTGGTACTGGGTATTGAACCCAGGGGCATTCTAGCTCCAGACTATACCCCCAGCCCTATTTTATTTTTTAGTTTGAAGGAGGGTCCCACTAAGTTGCCAAGGTCCTTGCTAAGTTGCTGAGGCTGTACTTTAACCTGTGATCCTCCTGTCTCAGCCTCCCAAATACTGGGATTACAGGTGTGCACCACTGTGCCTGGCTCCATTTTCTTTGAACTCCCTGAGTTGTGGCTGGTCTTTGTCAGTGAAGCTTTACTCTTCCCCTCAGCATACCCTTTACAAGGTTTAGCAGCTTCTACTTTTCCTTGAGGAAGCCATCCACCATGTTTATAAAAGCTACCATGAGATTAAGGGATGAGACCGCATGGAAGAAGACAAATCAAGTGGAAGGGCCCTGTGGCACCAGATACTCAAGCAAGGTCTTCTTCCACCTCCTGTTCCAGCCCATTCACTTGCAGCTAAATGCAGTCAAGGGAGCATCTGCATCTCTGGGCTATGCCCCATCAAGCTCATGGCTCTAGAACCTTGCTTGAATTCCTGACCTACGGAATCAGGAGACATAACCAAACACTGCTGCTTTAAGCTGCTAAATATTGGGTGTATTTGTTACACAGCACTAGATTACTGAAACAAAGTGATGTTTCAGTCACTGAGTGCTCACTTCTCTGATTGCTTCAACCATGGAGAATAAAACTGAGAACTGATTAGCAAATAAGGTAAGACACAGCTCATACGTATGCTTTGCTTCTAGGAAGGATACTGCTCACTCAGGACCTGCAGCCTCTATGTTTACCCACAATTTTAACGCGTTTGTTCATCTCAGAGCCTCAAACAGCATACAGTTATGCAGACTAGAATAGATTTAGTGGATTTTAGAGACCATCCTGTTCACATTTCTTCCTTTAAGACGCTGGAAAGGAGGCCAGGGCAGGTCGAATAGCTTGTTCATGTTAACCAAGCCAAAGAAGGGGGTTAAAAACAGGAAAATATAATTCAGGATTTCTGGTCAACCAAGTAACATGCTTTCTTCACTCTTTGCTTCCCTGTTACATAGAAAAAACCAAATGTGTGGAAAGAGAGAACAAAAAGTACTCCCGGGCACAATGATAGCACTAAAGGATGAGACAGAAAGCCGGAAGGCACAACCTTAAAGGCAAGAAAACCCCAGTTCCTGCAAAGGGAGGTTGCACAGTTCCATTTGTACAAGCTGTGGACACTCCCAGGGGAACCCTCCAGTCCAGCCCAGAGCAACCTCAGACTTGATATTCATGACTCAGACCCCAAGTCGGAAAGCACAGGTTAAGTTATGCTTCTCATGTTCTATTTTAAAAGGTAGGCAAGTGTGTAATGCACTCTCGGAAATATCCCCATGCAAAAAAAAAAAAAGGCTAAAATAAATATATGATTTGATGTGCAAGGGATAAGCCTCAGTTATGTGGAAAGTGCATTCGCATGGAACAGTCCCCGTCAGATAAATGAGGCATTGCTGTATTTGCGAAATGTTCAGCACATATTCCAAGTCTTGGCTGGTCCAAAGGTTTCTACTCAATGAAAAATGAGCTTTACTTGTGTCTAAATGGGAGCTTAAGTGCACTCTCTAAAACCTTCCTGGGAATTTTTTGGACAGGTGTCTCTTTTCAAAGAGCATAATATTTGGACATTACATTTTAAATATGTGCAGATAAAAATGATATTCCAAATTTGTATTTCACTTCCAACCAGATGGGATAACAGTAGTGAGGGTTACCAAGAGACAATCCTTCACGGACAGAAAGTGGAGATAAAATCTTACCTCCTCGTGACCCTGCCCAGAGGTTTGTGGTTACAAGTTCTAGAATGAATGTTGTATTACCCCCGAGTCTCTACGGATAGAATGTGGTTGGACCAGCACAAAATTTACTATTTTGTTTCCACTAACAGTATTTACCTTTTTTTTTTTTTTTTTTTAAACCTAGGGTTTAGGAGACAGTAAAAAACAGACTTTGCCACCTGCAGGCCCTTAAGAACTTGGAACAGTGTGTTCATCGGTTGAATCCAATGGCAAGACTGTTATGTCTCATCTACGGGGTGCTTGGAGAAGTCTCCAAATTTGAATTCCTTTAGAGAAAGAGAGAGAGAGAGAGAGAGAGAGAGAGAGAGAGAGAGAGAGAGAGAGAGAGAGAGAGAGAGAGAGAGAGAGAGAGAGAGAGAGAGAGAGAGAGAGAGAGAGAGAGAAAGAGAGAGAGAGAGAGAGATCGCTTGCCATCTCTTTCTCCCCCAGTTTATTTTGTGATGCCTTCTGCTTCCTCGTCTCATTTCTGTGACCTGTCTGCTTCCCTTCCCATGGCTTCTGAAATGCTGGCACCAGACTTAGGAGCCTAATTCTGCCTAGGGCAGCGAGGATAAGGGGGCAGTGGTTACCCTCTAGGGTGATCTGCGGACTTCTGGTGTGAGAGGTGTATCATCGAAAGACAGAACTGCTGGTGAAGGATATCCCCCAAACTGAGCAGCTCAGCCAGCATCGTAGTATCCATGCCTCCCAGTATTTGTTAAAGTCTTCGGGGGTGACAGTCCTGCACTGATGAGCAGGAAGGTCTGCTGCCCTGATCTTACTCTTTGATGTGCTCAAGAGACGTTCACATTTCGCCCCCCAGAGCATACTACCTTTCCTTACTCTGGGCTGTCATTGGACTGCAGCTGGATCCTTACAGGTATGAAGACTCAAATGATGGGCATTGCCTGTAGGACCTTCACTGTGTGAAGACGAGCCCAGCGCTCACAGGAATGGGAGTCACTAGGAACTAATAGAAGGAATGTCAACTTGGACCAGCAGGACACATTTGGCCCCCATCTTTTCTACGGCTCTTCAAAAGATGGCGTACATGCATGAGTGTTTGACCAACAAGTACATTCAAAGTCTACAAAGAAATTTGAGCACCTAGTATGTAGGGCTGGTTTGTTCCACATGTATTATCTCATTTAACCCTCACCAACTCAACAAGCCTATTAGCATGTGACAAGGCTTTTGATACATACTTTTGGTGCATGTGTGTGGTATTGGGGATTGAAGGCAGGGGCGTTCTACTTCTGAGCTTCAACCCCAGCCCTATTATATTTTTTATTTTAAACAGGGTCCCACTAAGTTGCTCACTAAATTGCTAAGGCTGTCCTTTTACCTGCAGTTCTGTCTCAGCCTCCCAAGTAGTAAGATCATAGGCATGCACCATCATGCTTGGCTCAGCGCATTCTTTTAAAACAGATTGGAACAAGCTGGGCATGGTGGTGCACACTTGTAATCCCAGCATTCGGGAGGCTGAGACGGAGGATCCGGGTTCTCGGCCAGTCTCAGTTACCTAGTGAGGCACTCTGCAACTTAGTGAGACCCTGTTTCAAAGTAAAGAATAAAAAAAAAAAAAAAATAGGGCTGGGGGTGTAGCTCGGAGGTAGAATGCCCCTGAGTTCAATCCCCCGTACCAAAAAAAACCAAAACAAAACAAAACAAAAAAACCGACTGGAACAGTCTATGGAGGCCAGAAGGAATGCTTAGGTATCACACATCCATATTCACTTTACTGTCAGGAATTTGTATTAAGGCAGGATGGTTGGAACGGCGATTCTGAGTCCAGACCTTCCTCCAATCTTGCTGAATGATTTTTAAACATCAGTGTGCGTAAGAACTACTGCTCATGTTAATGTACAACACGGTAACACACAAAACAATTACACTGTACTTTATAGATGGCTTGAGGGACCTTTGATGGTAATTTTTTTTTTTTTTTTGGTACTGGGGATTGAACCCAGAGGCATTCTACCTCTGAGCTACACCTCCAGTCCTATTTTTTATTCTTTATCTTGAAACAGGGTCTCACTAAGTTGTAGAAGGCTTCACTAAGTAGCTGAGGCTGGCCAGGAACCCAGATCCTCCGGTCTCAGCCTCCCAAGCACGGGGATTACAAGCGTGTGCCACCAC
>PVLC010013364.1:25340-42009 GCA_004027655.1 Graphiurus murinus | reverse complement strand
GGCCGCGGAGACGGGCTTCTTTGCTCTCCCTGGTCGGCCTTCCGGGTTCTGCTCAGCTGTATTCCAGTTTTCGCAGCGTTTTCCACCTTTTTGTTGCTTTTTTTCTTCTTTCAAAAAACTGGATCCACGACTGATTTGAATCGAGCTCACAGTGGCTCTTGAGACGTGTCTCACTCCGTCGCCATCTTCCCGGAAGTCCCTAAATATGTTTATAATTTTTAAGAAATATTTTTTATGGTACTGGGGATGGAATCCAGGTGCCTTCTACCTTCTGGGTAGAAGACGTATTTTATTTTTTAATTAATTAATTTTTTTTTTTTTTTTTTTTTTTTGCGGTACTGGGGATTGAATTCAGGGGCATTATACTTCCGAGATATACCCCCAGCCCTATTTTTTTTCCTTTATTTTGAAACAGGGTCTCACTAAGTTGTGGAGTGCCTCACTAGGTAGCTGAAGCTGAACCCAGATCCTCCGGTCTCAGCCTCCCAAATGCTGGGATTACAAGCGTGCACCACCATGCCTGGCTCCTATTTTATTTTTTTATTTGGAAAAAAGATCTCCTTAAGTTGCTGAAAGCTTCATTGAATTGCTGAGGCTTACTTTGAACCTGTGATCCTCTTGTCTCAGCCTCCCAAATACTAGGATTACAAACATGCGCCTCCATGGCAGGCCTTTAAGAACTATTTTGAAGAACTTTTCAGGTTATGCTAGCATTCTAAATGGTACACAGATGTCAGAACTCACTAAGCTACATTCAATAAGAGGTATACCTCAGTATATTTAAAAAGAAACAGTTATCTTGGCTTCTGAACTGATTACCAAATAGCAGGGGAGCTTTATATTTCCTGAGTTTATATTTTTAGTGATTGGGAATCAAATTTAATGGTGAGTATTTAGCAATATCTTTTAGAAAAGTGATGGGATTTATTCTTCTTTGGTAAGCAATAAAATAAAATCTAGGTTATTATTTTTGCTTATATTTTTTCAACTGTGAGAAGAAAAATTTTATCTTCTTTGGAAAGAAGAAAAACTCTGAGATAATTTCTAGGAGTTTCTGTATATCTGCTTACTTTTGAGACATGAGTCAAGTTTAAAATTCAATATGTAATGTATATGTTGGTATATAATTGAGAAGTCTTTTACCTGTCATTATGTAAGATTGAAATATTCTTTATTTCTGGAAGATATTGCTAAACTTAATTATTATATATATCAAATTAAAGTAAACCCATATTTGTTATTTTTAGCATATGCAGAACATATTTTCCCAATTTAAACTATTTTGATGTGTACAATTAAGTAGCATTAAGTATGTCAACAATGTTGATGATTCAAACATCACCACTACTTAGTTCCAAAATTTTTTAATCAACCCAAAGGAAATTTGGTACCTTTAAATTGTTCACTTCTCATTTTCCCCTACTGCTAGCTACTGGTAACCTTTAACCTTCTCTCCATTTCTATGGATTTGACCATAATGGACATTTCATACAAATGAAACCAAATAATATATGACTTTAGGTGTCTGGCTTCTTAAGTTTAGCATAATGTTTTCAACATTTATCCGTAATAAAATCTGTAAGAATATTTTATTCCTTTTTATAGCTAAATCTTTTTATATGAACTTATCATATTTTATCTAAGACATTTTAGTTGTTTCCATCTTATGGTTGTTGTGAGTAGTACTACTATGAATCTTCACATACTAATTTTTGTTTGAATGCTTATTTAAATTTTTTTGTTATATACTTAAGAATGGAATTTCTAATTCATATGTTATTTCATTTTATCTTTCCAAGGAATGTCACAACCATCTTCTACAGATGCAGTCATATTTTACATTACTACCATCAATGTTTGGATGTTGTTCCAGTTACTCCACATTTTCACCAATACTTGCTGTTTTCTGTTTTTTACTATAGCCATACTAAGTAGGTATCAAATGGTATCTCATGCTGGTTTTGATTTGTGAATACATAATGGGTAATGATGTTAAACATCTTTTCATGTGCTTAATATCAATTTATTTTTCTTCCATGGAAAGATTTATTTAAATTGCTTATTTTTAATGGAATTCTTTTTGTGATTATAGAGGTTCTTAAAATATTATAGACATTACAGCCTTATCAGATATATGGTTTGACTATAATGAACCAATAAAAGTATAAAATACATTAATGTTCTGTCTAATTTTTTCTTTATTCTCTTCATACCATCCTTTTTTTATTGATGCATTATAATCATACACCTTTGTTAGGTACAAGTTGATAAAATCATACATACACTCATCTCTCATTTAACCTTCCCCAATTCCTGCACCACTGCCTCCTCACTCCCTCCTTCTCAAATTTAGTTTAGCAATTGTCTTTGATATGTGTGTGAAAGTACATCATGTACATTAGGGTGTTTCCCTCCATCCCCATTATTTTCAGTTAAGTCACCTTCTTTGCTCATCTAAGGTTTGTCCTTCTTCATCTAGAGTCCCTCTTATATCCCACTTCTCCCTAGCTTCTACATATTAGGGAGAGCATTTGATTTTTTTTTATCTTTTGTGACTGACTAATCTCACTTTGCATACTGTTCACCAGTTCCATCCATTCCCCTGCAAATGACATGATTTTGTTCTTCTTTATGACTGAGTAAAATTCCATTGTGTACATGTCCCATAATTTTGTAATTCATTCATCTGTTGAGCATCTTGGCTGGTTCCATAGTTTGGGAATTGTGAATTGTGTAGCTATAAACATAGTTACACATGCATTGGTCTGATAGTTTGGTTTCCATTTTTGGGGGGTAGATACTCAGATGTGGTATTGGTGGGTCATATGGTAGGTTCATTCCCATTTGTCTGAGAATCCTCCATACTGTTTTCCAAAGTGGTTGGATTAATCTGCAATCCCACCAACAATGTATTAGAGTTCACCCTTCACCACACTCTTGCCAGCATTTGTTGTTGTTTGTATTTTTGATGATTGCCATTCTGACTGGGGTTAGGTGAAATCTGAAGGTAGTTTTGATTTGCATCTCTCTAATTGCTAATGATGCTGAACATTTGTTCATACATTTATTGGCCATTTGAATTTCTTCTTTTATGAAGTGTCTATTTAGATCATTTGCCTATTTTTATTAGGTTATTTGTTTTATTAGCTGTGAGTTTCTTGAATTCTCTGTATATACTAGATACTAGTCCTCTATCTGAGGAGTAGGTGGCAAAATTTTTCTCTCATTCTGTGGATTCTCTGTTGAGGTTCTTAATAGTTTCCTTTGCTGCACAGAAACTCTTCAGTTTAATGCAATTCTATGTATTGATCCTCTTTTTAATTTATTATGCCTTGGGGATCTTGTTGAAAGTTTTTACCTGTGTCTATGTGGTGAAGTGTTGGACCTATGCCCTCTTCAGGTAGCTGCAAGGTCTCTGGCCTGACTTCCAGGTCTTTGATCCATCTTGAATCAACTTTTGTGCAGGGTGAGAAAGTGGAGTTTATTTCCATTTTCCTGCATATGGTTAACCAGTTTTGCCAACACCATTTGTTAAAGAGACTATCTTTTATCCAGTGTATGTTTTTTGCTTCTTTATCAAAAATCAATTGACTGTAAGCATGTGGATTTGTTTCTGAATCTTTTATTCTGCTTCACTGGTCTATGTGTTTGTTTTTGTGCCAATGCTGTGTTGTTTTTATTACTGGGGCTTTGTAGTAGAGTTTGAAGTCAGATATTGTGATGCCTCCTGCATGTTTTTTGTTGCTAAGAATTACTTTGGCTATTCTGGGTTTTTTGTTGTTCCAAATAAATTTAAGGATTGCTTTTTCTATGTCTGTGAGGAGTGACCTTGGTAAGTTCATAGGTATTGCATTGAATCTGTAGATCACTTTTGGGAGGATAACCATTTTGATATTTATTCTGCCTATCCAAGAGCATGGAAGATCTTTCCATCTTCTAAAGTCTTCTTCAATTTCATTTTTCAACTTTTTATAGTTTTCCTTATAGAGATCTTTTAATGCCTTGGTTAAGTTTATTCCTAAGTGTTTTATTTTTCAGGGTGCTATTGTGAGTTGAAGTGTTTTCTGGATTTATTTTTCAGTGGATTTATGGTTGGCATACAGGAAAGCTTCTGATCTTTTAAGATTGATTTTGTCATACCATCCTTTGATGAACAGTTTTTTTTTTTTTTGAGGAAGTCTGGTTAATATTTTCTTTTTTGCTTGTGATTTTGATATCATGTCTGAGAAAACTTTTCTAAATTCAAAGTCATGAAAATTAACTCCTGTGCTTTTTACAAACCATTTTATAGCTTTGGTTCTAATGTTTAGAACTTTGATCCTTTTTGTATTAGTTTTCAGATATAGTGTAGAATTTGTCCAGTTTTAGTTATTTGCATATGGATATCCACATTTCTCAGTGATTTTTGTTGATGACACCATTCTTTCTCCATTGAGTAGTCTTGAAACTGATAAAACTCAATTTACCACAGATTTACAAACTTATTTCTGTACGTATATTTTATCTGTACCACATTCTTGATCACTATATATTTGTAGTAATCCTTGTAATTGTTAAAAGTGGTATGTAACTTCTTTCTTTCTTCTAATTGTTTTTGCTATTTAGGGCATTATTCGCCTTACTAATAAATTATGTTACAATATATTTTAAATTTTAGGAGATGCAGAAAATGAACAAAAATACTCTTATTATGACTTTAGGAAAATAGTTTTGTATATTTAAACTGCCTCACACTTAAAATACATAGCTTTATATATCTCCCTTTTAATGGAGTTATAAGAGAATTTTTTTTTTTTCGGTACTGGGGATTGAACTCAGGGGCATTCTACCTCCGAGCTACACCCCAGTCCTATTTTTTATTCTTTATTTTGAAACAGGGTCTCACTAAGTTGCGGAATGCCTCACTAGGTAGCTGAGGCTGGCTACGAACCCAGATCCTCCGGTCTCAGCCTCCTAAATGCTAGGATTACAAGCATGCGCCACCATGCCCGGCGTTATAAGAGAATTTTTGATGTGTCCTTTATTTCTGTCTCCATATTATGTGATTCAAGGAAAATTTACATAAAAATTATTAATCAAGACTGTTTTTTAAGAAAATTTGAATCAATCCTGTGTTTGTCAGGTTTATCCCAGATGCCAAGAACAGAAATTTTGCAATGAAATCTGCAACCTCTAAAGGACACAACTACTTTAAAAATATAATCAGACAAAAAATAAAATAAAATAACTGTGCCAATGTTTTATTCAGTATTTTTTAAAATGTATCAGTTTAGCTGGGCGTGGTGGTGCACACTTTTAATCCCAGCATTTGGGAGGCTGAGACTGGAGGAATCAGGTTCACAGCCAGCTTCAACTTAGTGAGGCACTCTGCAACTTGGTGAGAACCTGTTTCAGAATAAAGAATAAAAAAATAGGGCTAGGGGTATAGCTTGGAGGTAGAATGCCCCTAAATTTAATCCCAGTACCTCAAAAAAAAAAGAAATTAAAAAATAAAAATGAAAATGTATTACTTTATTGGCCAATTCAACAGATTAAAAACTTTCATATTCATATGTTTCATAAATAGATATTTCAATGTAATGTCTTATTTTCCCAAACATCATTAAATAATTGATCAATGGGACAAACATTCATCAAGAATAACTAATAGCCATCTGCAAAAAATAATTAAAATAGACAATGGCTTTAAGTTTCCCACTCACAAATGGAAAGATGAACAAACAATTATAATACATATACAGGTCTCATGGAGATCTGCATAAACTAACCTGAGGCAGATGTTATAGCATCTACTCAATTATGGTGGTGCAAACAACTAGGAAAGTCTGCTGAGGGACATATCTCCTAAGACAATTACAATAAATAATTATGAGTCAGACAAAATTTAAGAAATCTTTAAGAGAAAAGAAGCAACACATGCAAAACATCAATTGAAGAAACCAGCAAGACAGAAGAGTTCAGTAAGGGATTCAGCATATCCTGAAGATAAGGAACAAAATAGGGAATGAAGAGACATGCTACTGCTGATGAAAGAAAAAGCTATTTTTTGTGTATTAGCTCCTAAAATATTCCATGTTCATATATCATGGGAAACATGATATAGTAATCCAGTGAAGTTGCTGAATACTATCAGACCTATCTCTTTCAGGGTCAGATCCTGGTTTTACCCCTTATTTAATATGTGACTGTAGACAAATTACTTAATAGTTTCAAGCCTCAATTCACTAAACTATTAGATGCAATAATAATAATAGTAATGATATCATCCAGTTCTTTTGAGAATTATAGGAGTTTAAAACTATATTTAACATATCACACATGTAATTACTCAATAATTATTGGAGAGTATTATTAGGATATTACTATTGCTATTATTTTCCAGCAGTAATCTACAAAGCGTACATTTAATGGAGTGCATTAATGTATAAGATCTAAACAGTAAAAAACATTTTCTGATTCTTTGGTTTTCAAGATGGGGAGAATAGAATGATCACTTTCATAACCCTGGGGAAAAGTAAGCATGATCTTTACCAATGATATATTGATCCTATGAATTTTTCATAAGGACATATTTAAGAAAATGTAAATCAAAAGAATATGTGACAAAGCATAGTTTAACTAAGTGTACTTAATGTCAATGAAGGAAAAATCCCTGTGAACAGGAATGTGATATATGTAGGAATGAATACACTCAAATTTTATTCAGACTTGATGTCTACCACACACAAGTGCCATCTTTGTGTCTTCACTTTCATAAACAAGTATAATAAAATTCCAGAGAATAAGTATTTTCATGTTCTCAAAGACAAGTCTTTAAAAGTACTTAAATGCATAAGATCCAAACCAAATGTCTAAATTATGTCATTTGCAGGAAAATGTATAGACCTGGAGAACATTATGGTAAGTGAGATTAGCCAGTCACAGAAAGTGGAGGGTTGTATGTTTTCTCTCATATGTGGAAGCTAGGGAGTAATTGAGATGATAAAGTGACTTTAGATAATAGAGAATAAACTCCAGCAGAGCCCAGGAAGTGGTCTTGGGGTAGAGGGAAGGACATAAGAGAGAATTTAGATAATGGACGAGAAACTCCAGTGGAGTGAGGAGGGTGTTCTTGGGGAAGATTGGGGGTAGAGAGGGAGAATCAATGAAGAAAACATTTCCATTGACTTTATGTACATATGAGAGAATATCAATGTCAATCTCAATATCATGTATAGGGAAGGGGGGAGTGGGGGATGTCACCATCTCTATGAACTACATTATGATGTGAGATTATAATGCACCAATAAAAGTATACAAAAAACTAAACATCTCATGTCCTACTACAGATACTCAGTGATTTTTATTTACATTTCACATTACATAGACTTGGGTTTTTAATCCTAATAAAATGTGCCAGTTTCAATATAAGTATGCCAGTAATTCCAGTTAGTATAAAAAATGGCTCAATTGTATAAACATAAAATTAGGTACTCTCAATTTTTCTCCAGTACTTATGAAATATTCAAGGTAGTTAAGGCAAGATGAATAAGGTCAATGGACTATTGAAGTTTATGCACATTTGAGTGTGTTGAAATTATAAGAAATTAATTGGTCTGAGATGTAGAAAACATTTCTAAGAGAAATATAATTAAGCATTTACTGACTTTCTATATAACTCTCTACCCCTTTGAGAGGGTTACAAATAGCTATTGAATAGTTAATTAAGCTAGATCATTAAGGAATTGTTCTGTTTTATTACTGGCCAACACTAATAAAATCCTGCACAGCACACAAATAATAGAGATAAGTTTTAACCATCAATTTCATATTCACACTTTGATTTAGTTCAACATGTCCAGGCCTCTCTTAAGATTATTGTGTACCACCTTTAACCTCACAATCTGACATGAGAATCAATTTTCTCAGGTTACAGAACAACTAATATAGCTTAAAGTATTTCACTTTCGTGTATATTCTAAATGTTGTTGACAGCGCTGTATTCTTTCTAATACAAATTTACCAGTATTTATATTTAAATAATTGAGTAAAATAACAAATATGGTCTGTTTCTTCTCTTGCCCTGAAAGTCTTACTGTTCCTTCAGAAGACTGAAGCATCTATGACTGTCACAGCAGGTAAAATTTGAACTAAGTGAATAAACAAGAAGCCCCTTCCTCATATAACACATGGTCAGAGTGGCTCTTTAAAAAATTTCCACTTTATTCTTCTTGTAAGACTCTCACACCAATTACCATAGAGTCGACATAAGGACCAGGCTTGATGGCACAAGTAGTGGGGCTCTGAGCAAGGGGGGTTCCATTCAGAAAAAGAAAGTGAGGAGCTCACAGGCTCCAATTTGTGATATAAAGATGAAGAAAAAGATAGGTAGAAAGACAAAGTTTCTCTGTTTTGTGTGATCTGAGGTGCACATTTTCAGAGAGACTTAGGAGAGAGAAACCAAGAGAAACATTTGCCTCAACATGAGTGTTGAGCTCTAAACATCTGTAACTTTCCAGGCTGTCTTGACATAATTCTACATGTAATTTGAACTAAAATAATAAACAGTGATGAGGCAGAAGGAGGTCTTTATATTGTTTCCAGGTCACTTTTAGTACAGTAATGCATGGCCTAGTGACATTTTGGTCAACAATAATTGCATACAATAACCAAGCCACCAAGTGAAATTGTAGCCATTTTAACTTGTTTAAGTATACTCTAAGATGTTGTGAAACAACCTAAGTGACTATGATGCATTTATCAAATAATGATATCTCTATCGTTAAGCAATGAGTGACTATTATCTAGTAGATGGAAACTCTCACAAAATCATCTCATAAACATTGTTAGCTTAAACAGAGGATGGATTTTGCTGTTTCATCTGCTTGGGCTCTCATTGGGGCTTGCTTGAAACCTTTTTGAGAAACACAGACCTTTCCTGTGGTTGTTGGGGAAGCTTCTCAGCTTTGGATGCCCTGTGCTGCTATGCAGCCTTTAATTTCCAATTAAACAGCTGTGGGGGACACCAAAAATAAAAATAATGATGCTTTTCCTCCTCCACCTGCTAAATTGTCTCCCCAAAATTCTAGAAAATAATTTAAGCCTCTCTCTCTATATAAGACTCTATATATAGTGTTATATATGGCTATTAAGAAGGGTCTGGATAAGGGTTAAAGTGACAGAGATCCTATCTTTCAACAGAAAATGTCTGTCATATCCTTTTATTCAAGATCCTAATCCAAATAATCCACAGAAAAATTTTTAAAAATGCATCTCTTTTGATTTCAAATTGTTGAAAAGCTCTCACTAACACTTTACTGATGCCTGCTCAAAGTAGTATTTGGCTTATTTCATATTCAAATGTTGTTCTCTTACAATCCAAAAGTTAATTCTAGGATTCTAAAGCTCTATATCTTAACAAACCCCTTCCCCACAAATAAGAAGAAAGAACAAGAAAGTTCAAATTTACAACAAGATATAGCTTTTCACTACAAAAACCATGGACTTTCATTTTTGAGCTCAGGGATCTTTATAAATTCACCTTGAAATTATGTGCATGTGTTTTTGTTCTGATTTATTCTTGTTTTGTCTAACCAAAGGTCTCTAATTTTTTGTTATTTTACTCCTCCTACTTAACAGCTACTCAAGGGTTAATTCTCTGTTTAGTACCTGGAGAAGTAGGCTAAGCCATAGTGGTGTCTGGTATAGAGTCTTCCTTCAGGCTTGACAAGTGGCCAGGTAAATCATTTGATTTAGTGTCAGCCTTAACTGGTAGACCCTATCCCAGACATCCTCTGCTCTATAGACTTCTATGCTTGTGGCTGTGTGTTGTGTGGTCTTGCTCTCTGGCAAAAAACGAATGTCTGTAATAGGTTGTATTTTAATATTTAAAACTTTAAATTTGGCACTATGTTTAGTAACCTACCTATAAAAAGAATAATAATAATAACAACAAAAATGGATCCAAATACCTTTTAGTTCATGTGACTTAAATTATTAAAAAATAAGTTAATTTAAAGTTGTTGATAAAACTAAGAGTAAAAGATGTTATTAAAAATTATTAACATGATTCTTTTCCAATATGCTTGCCCATCAAGATTGGATCTATTTTTGTTAAATATTTAAGCTATAATAACCATTTTTTGTTTTAGACTTAAAATTCTAACTATGCTTGCTTGATCTCTTGGCTTTCATGGATAATCTAAAACAAATATTAAAATGTGTGAGTTAAGTAATTTCACTTATTATTATAATTTCAATAAGTTCTGGTACAGCATGAATGCTAGTTACATTTAATAAACTGGCAGGAGATGCCCTCAGCAGGAACTGTTATCACATTTAAGAAAAAGAACAAAGAGACTGATTACTGGGCTGTGAGTCTGGCTGGAATAGAGTCCCTGCCTCCACCTGTGCTGCCACCATGGCTCTTTATCTTCCATTTCAAAATACCAAATATTCACAGGACTTTCAAAAGAACTATACAAAAACTTGGCAGATTCAGATTCACATCAACCAAAAAATCCTTAAAGAAACTGGGGCAGTTAAAATACTCTATAATTTGGACTAGAAAATATTTACAGGTTTAAAATGGTCACAGTATTTACAAATGTCATTATAATGTTACTAAATAATAACATGTTAATTTACTAGATTATTTTTATAATGTTTTATTAGGTATATTAAAATTTCAGTCCAGCCAAGCTAATACTAAACTGCAACCTTTACATGCACTAAATTCTGAGAAAGCTGGACTGATGATATTTCTGATCCAACAAGCAATGCCAGGCTTACTATATGAGAACTCACATACAGTTAAAAATGATACATATCTTGAATCTAGTCACCCTGCTGCCACTCAATGATGAGCCACCAATCCAAGACTATAAAAATGTGCTGATGCAAATCTGTTCAGGGAGACCAGATTTAAAAGCAAACCATGGACCAGCCTTCATTACAAAAGTCACCCAGGATGTGGCAGTTGCCCTAAGCATCAACTGAGAGCTCTACATATAGACCATAAAGTTAAGGCAAAATAAGAAGGGCTCAAAAAAGTGTATTTAAAATAAATAAGGGAGAAAAAACCTAAAACTTCTGCATTCTAGTTACTGAGTTGGCTTTCTCTTTTCTCTTGTCCTGTTTACTAAGATAACTTTGCTATTCAGTGTTGCTTAACATTTTGTTATCTCAGTCATTTCTAGCTAAAATGTAAACATTTGAAAAGAAAAACTGCAACTCTTTAAAGTCCCTGCCACCTTAAAAGTTGAATAGATTATTTTAATTTGTTTCTTAGTCTGTTTTTTAAAAAAGTACAAAATTATTTCAAAATGTAAAGTCAAAAAGGAAATTAACAAAGTTAAAATAGCTGCATAAAATAGCAAAAAAGGAAATTATGGCAGAAAGGATATGTAGAGATGAAAGAGATATAAAGAAGATACATGAGTAAGTTTGAGTACAGTGTTTTTGAAAGGAATACCACATGTGTTATAAGATAGTTACACTTACAAATTAGTCAAAAAGTTTACAGTGAGGTTATATTAAGATTATTTCCTGTTTTCCACTATCTCCATTTTCTATGGTTATCTTATTAAACCCTAGATTCTAAATTTCACTTCTAAAGTGAAAGTTAACTCTTGTATAACTGTAATGCTATATTTGTGCTTCCCAAAGGTTAAAATGTATAATGGATATTAGGCAAAACACCTGTCATTTTAGCTATCTCAGTCCATCATAGTCATCTGAAGCCACCAGCCATGGAGTCAACAGCCCTAGGGACAACTCACTAGACTTCTCATGAGAAATTTGAAAAATCTAGCAAGCTGATCATGAGGAGGATGGCTCACCCTGCTTCAGTCACACTCTGAAGACACAGTGGAAGACTGAAGAGTGCCATATCTCAGGCCACAAAACTAGACTCTAAATTTTATGTCATAAATGCTTTAAGACTGACTTAATTAGTGGGATTTAGGATGGTCTTGATTTTAACACAGGTGTTTACTCAAAGTGACTTCATATTTGGAACATTAATGTATCCAAAATTGATAAACACGTTATTGTCAAATTTGATGCATGTCAGATTACATCTTGTGGTGGTCTGGAAAACCAGTGACAGTTCTTCCAGACTGACAAATACTACTAGTCTTCTTTCAAAGACGAAAGGAGGAAATGTTGGAAGCCTTGTTAGTCAGCTTTGAGGTCACCTCAGTTCAGCTTGGAAGGAGCACAAACTGCCCACTCAAGTGGAGGTTTCTGCATGCAGACAAATCCTCAAGGACCAAATGAAACCAATAATCAAAGACCCTGACAACTTCCTTATTGCCCAGAATTTTACCCTTTCATTGCCTGATTCATCTATTACTACCTTGAAGCTTTTCCCTGACTCACCCCATGACTGCTTTGCTGTCTTCTGTGATTACAATATTTTGGTTAAAGCTTTCAATGCAAGCAAGAAGCTGGTGGAAAGACAGGTAGAAGAGATATTTTTTTCCTCCCCAGACCCCTCTGTTGACTTGTATCTCTAAAAATAATAATTTTCCATAAAATCATTCTGACTCCATTGTTGTTCATGCAAGTGACTTCTAATCAACATAAACACCAACTGCTATAAGTTTGAATAGATTTGCTGAGCTTGGGATATACTGGTGGTCTTTAGTTGAACATAGAAACTCATAAGATTAACACAACAGATTTAGAGGATGTGACAGAGACTAACAGAGCATATGAATTGAGATGACAATATGAAAAAGAGTAGATCTTCAGTTATGCCAGTCAGAGGTCTCTAAACTTGGAGGCCACTTGTGAGCCCAAGGGCATAGTATGATACTCCTAGAAGAAATATTCACTAATGGCACAAAATCAATTCAGTCCCTTTTGACTTTCACTTCTAGGGAAAAACTTGGGGTGTCTCAGAAAAAAAAATGAGCCCAAATGTTTAACCCAAAAGTCTTTATAAAACTGTTTAAATTACTCAATTTGACATTTAACTCAGATGAAACAAAGAGTCAACTTATTTTCAAATACTTTGTAGGTGAGACTTTATGGGGAGGTTACATTCCATGAAAAGTAAAGGAGCTAAATTAGTTTTGAAGGTCCTTTCATTTTGTTTTGTTTTTATCAGGAATAATTTTTGTAGTTTGCTATGGTGTCATTTTATTTTTCATTGATTGTTGTTTAATTATAGGAAAGTTATAGAATTCTGAAAACAGACACTTTGACATTAATTAAACCTTTTCTTGTCAATTTCTCTTTACATCCTTCTCTTGAATTTTTCTATACATATCCCATATAGCTAATAATAAAATATGGTTTCTCATTCTTCTCATTTTTTATTTTTTTCAGATTTTACATCTACTGTGCTATTGAGTATACCATGCTAGAATAAATATAATCTCTGTGTGTGTCTGGCATTTTACACTATTTCATAGTTAAAATAATGGAGTTATAGATATATTCAGTAACAAGATTCATATGTAGGATACTTTCTGGTTATCATATTTCCTTGTATGACAAAATGAGAAACAATATTTAAAGTATTATGCTATGGGAAATCAGTATATACATGACCAAATAAAAGGACTCACATCCCCAATTCTCTTTCATAAGTTCATTATTTTAGGATTATGTTCTTGTGAAAACTGTCAATTACTATTTTGGAGGCCAAAAGCATGTTTAGTGAGGGCTAATTAATAACATCCTCAATTTTGGAAGCTTATAGAGATCACCTGGTGAAATCACTATGAAATAACATGAAGAAATTTAACACCATTTTAGTTTTGATTTTTGTTTATTGTGTGTGTGTGTGTGTGTGTGTGTGTGTGTGTGTGTGTGTGTGCACGTGCACATGTGTTATACTGGGGTTGAACCCAAGGGCATCTATCTCTGAGCTACATTCTCAGCCACACCCAAGCCTTTTATTTTATTTATTTATTTATTTATTTATTTATTTGTTTTGTTTTGTTTTGAAATAGGATCTCACTAGGTTGCTGAGAATTTTGCTAAGTTGTTGAGGCTGGTCTTGAGTCTATGATCTTTTGGTCTCAGCCTCCCAAGTATTGGGATTATAGGCATGTGCCACAGCACCCATCCTTTAGTCATTATTTTATGAGGTGTAGAGTATTACTTCACAATTGCAAGATTTACATTTATTATGAATAAGACTGACAACATATAACTTAAATAAAACTATATGGCTACACTGTTGAAGCCATCATTACTTTTTGTGTGAGTGATGTTGAAGATACAGGGACATTATTTCTCATTCTTCCCAGTTTTTATACTTTTTTTTTTTCTCTTTGTGGTACTGGGGATTAAATCCAAAGGCATTCTACCTCTGTGATGCACCCCTAGCACTATTTATTTATTTATTTATTATTTATTTATTTATTTTTTTGCAGTACTGGGGATTGAACCCAGGGGCATTCTAGCTCTGAGCTCCATTCCCAGCCCTACTTTTTATTCTTTATTTTGAAACAGGGTCTCACTAAGTTGTAGAGGGCCTCATTAAGTAGCAGAGGCTGGAAGTGAACCTGTGATCCTCCTGTTTTAGCCTCTTAAGTACTGGATTTACAAGTGTGCCACCATGCCTGGCCTATTTTATTTTCTATTTTGAAACAAGGTCTCACTAACACCAAATTATACTCCCAGCCCTTTTTATTTTTATATTCTGAAATAGCATTCTGCTAAGTTTCTGAGAGTCTCTCTAGGTTGCTGAGGCTGTCCTAGAACATGTGATCCACCTGCCTTAGCCCCCCAAGTACTGGGATTACTGGCTCAATTTTTTTCTCATGTTAATTGCTTTGGCAAAATATCAAGGTAAAATTAAAATGATGTTTGTCATACTAAGTACCTTTGTTTTCTTGTTAACTTCATTAGGAATACTTACTATTGTTCATCTATAAGATGTGACTTTTAACATAGTGAATTGTTCTTCAAGAGATCCATAGGACTATTTAACTTTCACAGGCTTTCTTGAGCTATTACATAAATGTTGTTGTGAAGTTTATTGCACCACCATGCCTGGCTGTTGGCCCTCTCTCTGAGCACTAAAAAGATACCTTGCATTGCCACAACTTGCATTTGCCCATCCAGAAGTAAGCGTCTAGAGATGACCTGGGGACTGCCTAAACACCTGGAATCTGTTGAGCCAACAAAATAGTTATTTGCTTTGGACTTTCATGATATTAATCTTAAAAAAATTTTGGATACTGTATTTTATTACAGTATTTTGTAATTGTTCTTAATACTTTCCCTTGATTTATCTACCATGCAATTTATACTTTGCACCATAGCTCATTTAGTGCCAGTGGGGGAAATATTGATTAATATATTTTCAGCAAAGATATATTCAGTCTTTCCTTATTATTTTCAGTTTTTTTAAGACATGAAAGGAGTATAAACAGCTCAAAACAAACACATTTAGGAGAAATCTCATCAAAATAATATTAAATGAATATTTCATCAATTTTAATAGTCTCAATTCTACATAGACATTTGTCTATAAAAACAGGGCCAACAATCTGTATTTAGAATATTATATCTTCTAAACAGTGATAGGTACAAATATCATATGTCAACATTTTTGTATAGCCAGGTAAATATTTTCTAGTTATCATAACCACCTTCCATTATAAGTAAGTTTCTGATATCATAGAAATTCTGACAAGTGAATGATATTATTAAGTAGACTAAAAATTCTTCAGTTATGTGGAAATCTTTCCTATGATAATTTGATAAAGCCAGGATATCAGTGTATGTGTGTGTGTGTGTGTGTGTGTGTGTGTGTGTGTGTGTGTGTGTGCTTCCAATTAGGAAGAGAGTTTAAAAGTTGCTACACTCACTTTTAAAACAATAACAAAACCCCAAAATAATATTCAAAAACCACAACTTTTCTTGTGAACATATGAAGATACAAGGCAATACCTAAAAAATGTTACCAAAAAACAGCTACCTACAAGGAGAGATGGAAAATTAATACTATGAACATTCTAAAAAAAATTTCATGAAAAAAAAAACATGTGATTTTTTCCTACAGAAAGATTTTAAAAATACAACACCAATACCGTGAACCATAAAATAAAACTTGAAATTTTGTTATATTGGATTTCCCAAATGTAAGACTCAGCTCTCAAGGACACTGATAAGAGAATTTAAAAAACCAAGATGCACCGGGCTTGGTGGTGCACACTTGTAATCCCAGCATTTGGGAGGCTGAGACCGGAGGATCTGGGTTCGCGGACAGCCTCAGCTACCTAGTGAGGCGCTCCGCAATTTAGTGAGATCCTGTTTCAAAATAAAGAATAAAAACTAGGGCTGAGGGTGTAACTCAGAGGTAGAATTCCCCTGGGTTCAATCCCCAGTACCACATTAAAAAAAAAAAAAAAATCAAGATGCTCCCAGAGAAGCCGGACGTGGTGGTGCATGCTTGTAATCCCAGCATTTGGGAAGCTGAGTCCAGAGGATCCAGGTTCACGGCCAGCCTCAGCTATTTAGTGAGGCACTCCGCAACTTAGTGAGACCCTGTTTCAAATAAAGAATAAAAAATAGGGCTGGGGGTATAGCTCGGAGGTAGAATGCTCCTGAGTTCAATTCCCAGTACCGCAAAAAAAAAAAAAAAAAAAAAAAAAAAAAAAAAAAAAAAAAAAAAAAAAAAAAAAAAAAAAAAAAAAAAAAAAAAAAAAAAAAAAAAAAAAAAAAA
>PVLC010013364.1:0-25240 GCA_004027655.1 Graphiurus murinus | reverse complement strand
ATTTCATAAATAAGCAAAATACTCAAACAAAAATATTCATCACATAAGAATATATACAGATGGCACATAAGTATATGGGATCATTATTAGACATCTGAGAAATGCAAATGACACTCCAATGAGCTGCCACTTCATGTCCTTTAAAATGTCAATAATAATAATAATAATAATAATAATAATAATAATAATGCTGTAAATGCAAAGTGTTGACAAGAACATATAGAATTAGTCCCATTTTTACTTGCATATCTTATTTTGTAGATTATACTCTAGTTTTATTTTTATTTGCTATCTTATTTTATAGATTAAACCTTACCAAATCTCACAGCAGACTTTTACCAAAAATTTCAACCTTCTAAACTTATTTAATATAGAATCCAGGGAGAAAGATATTCCTCCAGAAGTACCTCTACATTAGCTCCTATAAAATGAGAATAATTTTACTTGACATCAACATATTCTATCTGCAACCAATATCCACTCTATGTAACATTTCTACTCCAAACCCAATTGACTCAAGCTTTGAAAAATAAAAATAAATTAAAGTAAACAACCTGCAAATTTGGGGAAAACTTTTGGAACTGATTTTATTTATTACACTGTCCTTCACACATAATATTTAAGCCAAAACTTTATTTTGTTCATTTATCTCATTTAGAAAAGTTATATTTTAAAACTCAAAATGATGAGTAAGTATTTGCAGGTGAAAAAAGATAATTTTCTAACTGTTTGAATGTTTTCAAAATTCTCCCTTCAAAAGTTGCCTTTCATTTAGAGTTCATTGATGTTTTCCCCCAATTGTATAGAAATATCTGTCAACTTCTTTATAAGCACTAATTAAAAGAAGTCACTGATTTAAAAGGGTGATATTTCAGAGAAGTTCTGACTCTTAAAAAACATCTTCTTCCTCAAAGATTACAAGTTAATGGCACGTACATGGCCATAATTAGACCAAAATGTGGGAGAGAGGATTATCTGTATCACTGTATTATCCATTTTTCTTTTTTAAAGTTAAATCCACTTATTATAAGTTAGAAAACATTATTATGTAATTTTCTCCCAAAGGAAAATAAAACAAGTTATCTTCCAACATGAGATTTAAATACTTATGCAAAAATACTGCGTTGGATATTTGGGATTTTCTCTTGCATTGCTTAAACATGCAATCTTGATTTATCCAGGTTACCCTTGCGTGATTTCACTTTTTCTATTTACTAAATCAGGTATATTTTACCTGCCCTATATTTCTTTCAGGAACTCTTCTATTACTTCCATAAATGGATTGATTTTATATTTTTAAATTTATATCCCACTTTAATTTTCTTTAGATGGGTCTTTCTCCTACAAAAGTATCATTCCCATACGTATGACCTATACCCTTGCCAATTTCACCCAGTCATCATTCACTAGAGAGCTTTGACTCTCACCATCTGGTTGGTTCCCTGTCTGTGGATCCATGGTTAAGACTGACTGAGATGTAATGTTCCAAAGGCATGCTGTTTCTATTAGAATGTCTCCCTATGAATCATGCTTCACTTGCCCAAATTAATGCTATATTTTATGTGGTTGGAACACCAACCTTAAACTGTTCCCCTGACTCATGTTATTTCTGTATATATCAGAATCTTATTACTAAATAATATTCTAATTAAGTTATATAAATGCTCAAAAAGCATTTAGTGGTTGTTTTTCAGTAAATAAACATGTAAATTCTTGATTCTGGTTCCCACAGACAGCTAATACAATCCCTGAATTTATTTCTTTTTTTAAAATTATACTTTTATTGGTGCATTTTATTTATATATCAAAATGAAGTTTAGACTGATAGGAACACACATGCATACAATACTTTGTTTATTTCCCTCTGGATCACACACCACTCCCTCCCCTGCTTTGTACATGTTATTGAGATTGGCAATGATAATTTTGTATATGTAGGTAGTACTATTTGAAATGTTTCCTTCATCAAGTTTCTCCTCCTACACCCACCTTTCTCCCTTATCTCCCTTCCCTCACTCCACTGGACTTTCTCCTTCTTCATCTAGAGCCCCTTTTGGCTACAATTTCTCTCTAGTTTACACATATGACAGAAATATATACAACCTTTCAGTTTCTGAGACTGGCTACTCTCAGCATAATACTTTCTAGGTCTATCCATTTTCCTGAAAATGATATCATTTCCTTCTTTATAGCTGAGTAAAATTCCATTGTGTGTATATACAGCAGTTTTGTGATCCATTCATCTGTTGATGGACATCTAGGCTGGTTCCATATTTAGCTATTGTGAATTGTGTTGCTATAAACATGTATATGCATATACCACTATAACATTCTAACTTCAATTCTTTTGGAGAGATACCCTGGAGTGGTATAGCTGGATTACATGGTAGCTCCATCCCCAGTCTTTTGAGGAACCTCTGTACTGGTCTCTACAGTGGCTGCAATAGACCCATGACTTTCTTTCATTTTCTGTCATGTTTTGCCCTTCTTATTGTATATACTCATTTACTACATTTTTATGACATGCCCTTCCCATGTGACTGTCATCATACAAGATCCATCAAAGGCCATTAACCTCATGATGCACTTCACAAACACTTTTGCCTGAGCTAACTTGTGAAAGGCAATATCTAAAATACCAAATAAATACACAAATAAGTAAATAAACAAACAAACAAACATATTAAATCTTCAAACATATGCTGAATCTAATTTTTATAAGGAACAGTATACCTCAACTTACACTCAAATTAGCTGAAAGAAAATGTCCTTAGAATAAACATTGTATAAGATGGAATAATTAGCACTAGCTAAAATTTATGGGAGCTGAATGGCATAAATACAGAAAAATAGAATTATTTTGACTACAAAATATAATTTTTTAATGATCCCACAAAAATAGAATATTAAGATTAGAAACTCATCCAGCCATGCTGGCACACACTTGTAATTCCAGTACTTGGGAGGCTAAAACAGGAGGATTACAGGTTCGTGAGGCCCTCTGCAACTTAGTAAGACCCTGTTTCAAAATAAAGAATAAATAAATAGAGCTGGGGTTGAATTTCAGAGGTAGAATGCCCCTGGGTTCAATCCCCAGTACCACACACATACAAAAAAAAAAAGATTAAAAACTCTAAATATTACAACATACTTAGGTTTATTTAAGAACTAATACTATACACACATACATATATATATAATATAAATATATATATATACACACTTATGTACATGCATACACACAAAGCAGATGTTCTTTGATAAACTCTACTCATATAGAAAATCAAACATTATTTCATTGAAACAATAGATTCATAAAAGGGCCAAACTGAAATTACTTGCTTCCAATACATATTTTGTTACAAATGAATGACTCCAGAAAACTTTCAATGAAGCATAACACATCAATGATGAAATCCTGAAAGATCAAGTTTCTTGGTTATCAATGAAAATAATGAATAGCCAATTACACGAAGTAACAAAATATCAACCAATATTATTTTTATTCTAAAAATAAAGAGTATGGTTTCATGTTTGTTTCATCACTGATTCAATCATTTAATAAGTCCAGTGTTAGACTTATTTCTAGACTAGTTTATTTCTAGACTAAAAAATAGATTTGTGTTATATTTATATGGACTAGGCAGAAATTATTCTGTTACCTGATTAAACAGTTTTATTAGAATAAGTAAAAACACTTTAACAGTGGCATAAAATTCAATTTCACTATGATGCTCATTTATTATTCACTTTTAACATTTTTAACTTTTAATATTTTTGAAATGCTACAGCAAAATTACGACTCATGTAATTTACTCTTTTTAATTTTTTTGGCAGTACTTGGGGATTAAACCCAGGGACTCTCTCCCACTGACCTATATCCCCAGGTTTTTTTTGTTTTTCATTTTTTGTTTTTGTTTTTTTTTTTGAGACAGCATCTCAATAAGTTCCTCAGTCTGGTCTCAAACTTGTGATCCTCCTGCTCAACTTTCCAAGTCATTGGGATTATAGGCATGGGGTACTGGGCCTGGCTAATCTATTCTTTTAATAATGACTTTACATTAGTAAAAAAAAAATATATATATATATATATATATATATATATATATATATATGTAGAGAGAGAGAGAGAGAGAGAGAGAGAGACATAAGGTCATATATCAAGAGTAAGGCAATTTCAACTTTAGATGAAAATAATGAAGGTATATCTATACCAAGAAAACTAAAAAGATATATTTCATAATTGCATAGTTTTACATACCACATCCTTGACCATTCTTCTTATAATTTATATTAATTCCTGAGAAAGTGACCAAAGTATCTAACAAATAATCTCTCAAACTACAATTTTAAACACTAAGGTTATTTTGTGTACAAATGAAAATACAAACCATTCAGTGATATTCTAGAAATAGTATACCTATTTTTGCTTTAATTATTTTATAGTTTGATTATATTATAGCACTAAGATGGTGTCTGAAATAGGAAATGATGGACAATCAAGTTTCAGAGTTTTATTGACTTATGTGAAGTTATCAATAAATGACAATTTAGGGATGGTAGACTATGATGATTACATGAAAATATATAATATTTAATCAGTCAAGTATTGGGGCAAGGAGCATACACTGCTATTATATGTAATACAATATTGTGACATGCATTACAATCAATAATATATCCTAACTTAGATTGCTTTACTGTGTAAAGATTCTCAATAAAATAGATTAGACACATATCTTATTTTGACTGGTGTTCATTTTAATATGGTATAAAGCCAAGAACAAATCTTCACAGAGTCATCAATGATGACAACTAATCTGCCAATAGTCCTATCATAAGAACATAAATTAAACATAATCACATAAATTAAAAAAGGAAATTCAATTATTAGCATGATATATGACTTATGAGTCATATTAATGTCACATAAATTGCATTTGTTGATATGAAAATAACATCATATGTTTCTAATATTTATAGTGTTTATTTAAAAATTACAGGAAGGATTCAAAACTTTGAGCAACTCAATAAGTAGGTCTACTATATTTTCAAAATCCACTCAAAGTGGATTATAGCAGAACAGCAAAAATCTAAGAAATGTATCTAATTTTAAATCTAAAAATAAAAATCATGTTATTAAACTTGAATAAAATATTCATTTCTTTTTAAATTAGTATATATGTCCCCAATTCAAACTTTCACAAAAAATATTATTTGTTAAAGGCATAATTTGTGCTATTAAATTATTAAAACAAAAAATAATAATTGTCCTGTGGCATCTTGCACAGTGACCACAAATTTCTCCCATCACTGTATATTCCCATCCAATGTGACTTTATTATCCCTCCAGTCAGAAGGTGGAAACAATTTCTCCAACCCTTAATGCTCATCTTAACCTTATGACTTGTATTGGGTAATACAACTTTAGCAAGGTTGGTAAAAGCAGACGATTAAGAAGCACTTGTACATTGGGTCTCTCACTTCCTGCTGGGAAATATTTTGTCTCTCCATGAGAAATTACATGATGTGTCATCTCAGCCATCATAACCAACCTAGACTTGTAAGTGAGGACATTTGAGGTTGTCCAGCTATGGGCTAGTTGGTATAAATAAGAAAAACTGCCTGGCTAATGACAGAGATGAAAAGGATAATAAATGCCTATTGTTTTGAGACATTAAGGTCTGGGAAATTTTTTTTTTTTTATTAAGAGCTAGTTGAATTAGTCTTTATATATTGGTTTAGGCAATTGAATTATTTTCCATGACTACCATAACAACAAAAATACCCAAGAAATTCAACATTATTAAAGCGAAACATTAAGTTAACTGCTATAACAAAATAGTATGCTATAAAGTTTCAAATTAATTAAAAATAATATTTTTATACTTCCCATATAAACTAGCTGTCTATTTTGTGACTTCTGAAATAATATGTGAGATTAGATGTTTGGTGGTGGACTATTTAAACAATTTAACATTATTCCATAAAAATATAAATTCTGGGAATATTAGAATTGATTTCTCTGTAATAGCCTTTTAAGCAATTGGATGAGTTCCCAATGTCCCTCCTTGATAGACTCTGTTAAATGGCACAGTAGCAGTACTTTGATTCAACCTTCCTGGTTTCATTTTTGATCATCAAAGAGGGAACCAATATGGCTCATATGTAGTAAGTTGAGTGACATGCAATGTAATGTGTTGATGGCAAGTCATAGAGGGTGACAATGACATGGTATCACATAGTCACAGACTTAGAAATTATTGTCCTACTTCATAAAAAAAAATAGAAGTAAGGTAAATTGCAGTATCAGATTCAATGAAACTTGTACAAAGAATTGAAAAAAACAAAGCACAGAGATTAAAAAATGGCTCTTTTTTTTCTTCACAAGAACAAAGAAATAACAGGCAGGACAGAAAATGCTACTTTATTTCAGCTTGTTATAATAATCCCCTTTACAAGAAGTCCCCAGAAATGAAATAACACTAATAAAACCTAAAATATATTGCAGGGGAATATATGCAGTAATTCGCATCTCAAAAAATAAAAAACAAAGATAAAATGAACCTAATTTTTTCAGAAGAAAACAACATATACTGTTACAATATACTGTTATAACTTTTACTTAATGAATCATAACTTAGAGGATCTGTAGAAATAAAGCAGTAAACATTATATACTTTAAAAATATCATAATTAATTTTTTTTCTCTCTCTCCTTCCTTACTTCTCAGGCATTTGAATTTCAAAAGTAATACTTTTGTAACCGGGTGAAAAACTAGGACCATGTAATTCAATTTCTGAGTGGTGTCAGACTCAAAGAAACAGTACAATGGCACAAAGTAAATTTTTATCTTCAAAGCCTTTATTTGCATATCTGCAAATCCTTGAAAAAAACTAAATATAAAATCTATTTTCTGCCCCCATTCTATTTTCTAGAACCCAATAAAATCTTCCAGTCTTTCTTAGCTTTTTTCAACCTTAATCTTCTTTTTACTTTCCTGGACTATGTGGCTTGATCCAAACTTTCTTTAGGAAAATAAAAGAAAGGAGATGAAATTGCAAGACTTTCATTGTTTATAAAAGGCAAAGTGTAAAACTGGGGCCCTGAACTAAGTTAGAATTTTGTCCGATGATATCTTAAGCTTGTTAAAACCATTTTAAGAGAAATGTTTTCATTACAATGTTGCTCTGTCCCCAAATTTAATTGAATTTCCTGATATATACTCTAGTAACAAATTTATTATATTTTCCATTGTTTTTAATAGTAGGGTATTTAATAGGAGGTAACACAAGCAGAGGGAATGATTTTGGGCAATTGTTTATGAAAGGGAAAGAAAGAGAAAAAGAATTGAGACAGAGACAAAAGGGTAGGTAACAAATCTTCCCTTCCCCCTCTCCACTTTTTCAATCATCCATGAAAAGTCTCTTTCCCCACTCTCCTATTCTTAATCAAATAGACCACAAAGACCAGAGTGTAGGATGGCCCTAAGATGCCTCTAAGAATCTGCCCCAAGCTCAGTTACTCAGTAAGAGGGTAGCCTGTTCCTTTATTGGAGCCCAGACTGAAATTTCTCCCCATCATGGCTGTTCCTCCTCTCCCGGAGGTGAAGCCACCCCTCACTCTACATACACACACTTGATTTTATTCCTCTTCGTAATTAAAGTCTTTCTACTCCTTGACTCAATTTCATTTCATTGTGTTCAAAGTTCCTGTGAGGTATCAGGATGTTCAAGAGATAAAGAATGGCTCAGAAATACAAGAAAATAATTTTAAAAAATAAGATGTCTGATGTTGCATTCCAAATCCTTTGTTTAACACAATGTAAATATTCCATTTCCTTAAAATGTTAATCAGGTCTTTATAAAGTAAAAAATCATCTCTGATGATGCATATGCTGGTAGAGGAATAAGAAAGTGAAGAAATCTGGGAAATGATGGATTTATACTTGTGTAGATGCCATAACCAATGAAAAACAAAATCTTTATATGATTTAGGGGGAAAACTGAAGAATTAGGCTGTGACAGCGAATTGGGGGCAGAGGTGATCATAGGATGTAAGTTTCTTGGAAATTCATCTAAATCTTTCAGTCATAATTGTACCATCCATAGGACACAAAATAAGGATTAAACTAAATTTCTAAAAAGTAAAGTTATCAAGGGCAACACATGGATTCCTTATAATAAAAATATTGTACTTGCTATCTTAATAAAATTGATAAAACCCAAACTACATCAAATGCTATTTTTTTCTATTAATCCCCACGATTTTTAAGGATTTTGATGCTTCTTAGTAAATTTGGGATAATTTTCTTCTTCTTCTTCTTCTTATTCTTATTATTATTACTATTTTACAAATGTGCTGACTCAACGCAAGTTCTGATTTATAGGAGATTGCTTATTACTTCTAAGATTTCAATCACCATGAATAGAGAAAATTAGAAAAGAGTATACTTTAAATTTTTCAGTTAGTTAATTCATACAAATCAAAGGAAAATAAGAAGGGAAGTACAGTAAAAAAAAAACATGACAAGTAGCTGGGCATGGTGGCCCACGCTTGTAATCCCAGCATTTGAGAGGCTGAGACCGGAGGATCTGGGTTTGAGGCCAGTCTCAACTACTTAGTGAGGACCTCTGCAATTTAGTGAGACCCCGTTTCAAAATAAAGAATAAAAAATAGGGCTGGGGTGGAGCTCTGAGGTAGAATGCTCCTGGGTTCAATGCCCAGTACTGAAAAAAAAAAAATGACAAGTAAAATTATGATTACCATAAATAATGAGCCTTCATAGTAAGGAGAAAATATTATGATAAAAATTCAGATAAAGAAGTATTTATAGTATTTATAATTGGGTTTTGTTTTGATAGCTTCACTGAGAAAACAATGAGAAAAGCATAGAATGACCCTAGCAATGATACTTGAAGATAGTATTTTCAGTCTATAATGCAAGCCTTCAAAGGGAATTACAGACCCTTGCCATTACAGAGGGAAATATCCATGATCCTGTGTTTCCTATTGCTTCTTTTCCCCTAAGATTTTATTTGGAGAAACAACCTCACATCTAAATATTATAAAAATCCATTCAGCCAAAATAATATTTTAATTTATAATAATTAAGATAAATAGATTTCAATATTAAAATATGATATATATTTTCAACAAATTGCATGTCTTTGGGTCTCAGTATCATATCACTAATAAAATTTCTAATACTTTGTGCCTTAGAAATACTAAAAAGAATGATTTTGCAACACATTAAACATCTACTAAAATAATGGGAAAAATGAAGATTTTTTTTCAGGTAATAAAATGATATTTTTAAAGCAATACATCTTATTAATTTGAAATATATAAGACTAAGCTAGAGTTAGCTGATATAGGCATTTTAAGAGTTTTAATGAGTGGAGGATAAGTTTCAAATTCCCTAGCATTCACACTCTGCATCATTGAAGTACTAAGATGCTTTCCAAACTGATAAATCTTTGTCACTTTTTAGGCCTTTTCTTAAAAAAAAAAAAAAAAATTGCCCACATACCTCTTAAAATATTTTTAAAATGATGTCACTTAATTTGCTTTTTAAAAAATGTTTTATTTCAATGTTAAATTTTTACAAGGAATAAAATATCTGATACCAATGCATATTCTTAAGTGTGATTTGTGGAAGCCTCCAATTTTATGGAGTTCTTGATTTAGCTTATCCTAATGATAGAACATTTCTATTATATAATCTAATTCGTCAGTAAAACCCAGTCTTATTTTTATCAAAAAAGTTTGAATTTTTCAATTCAAATTAATGAATTAATATTATCCCATTATACCTAACATTTTTATTTATAATTTGGAAAAAGAGGTTTTTTTTTTCCCATGAGTTATAGTATGGATGAATGTGTATGCTGTTCCTTCAATAGTCCTTACCTACCTGATAGCATATTTGTTTTTACATTTGTTTATATTTTTAATTATTAAAGTGTTAATTATTAACTTTAGGTGCAATGTATTTTCAAGTTTTCCTTTTGTTTATTTAACTCTATCCCCCACTCTAGCCTTTTATATTCTGAGCAGTGTGTTATGGTTTGGATTTAAAATATTCCTAGACCTCTTGTGGCAGACAAGGCAGTTCTGTTGAAGGAGGGACTTGTTTGGTGGGGAATGGTCCCTGAGGGTGTGTCTGGGGACTTGATTTCTTGGACAGCTGCTTCAGCTTCCTTCTCCTGTCTCCCCTACTACCTTGAGCTGATACAAGCTCTCACATACTCCCTCCACCCCCACCTTCATGGCCTGATGACCTGTAGACATAGATCCTGCTTAGAATTGGCCCCCAAATTGACAATGACCTCTTATATCTCCAGAAACATAAACAAATAAATCTTCTTTCCACTAAGTTTTGCATGGAATGTGTTTGGGTCACACTTGTAGTGAAAATACTACAAGAGAGTACATTTCAAAATTGAGAATCTAGAAAATAATATCTATGCCTATGTAACCTCTGGAAAATCTTGGAACCCATTAGGGGTGTGCTTGGCTGGATTCCAGACTGTTGACTCCCCAAATCAAACCACATGGTTCTATCCAGTGCTCCCTGAAAAAAACATGTCTTTAAAAACTATTGTCTTGCTTACAAAAATAAATTATTTTTTTTAATTTAAATACAAGCCATTCTTCAAAACCTATTTCAAATTCTATCATATAGAGCCATAAAAGCTCAATTCATGAACAGCGAATTAGTGTGGGAGGGCCCAATATAAATTCAAAATAACATTATAAAGATTGTTTCCATACTGATTTCCCAGACCTTCTTTCTAACAACAAGAATATAAAAAATAAATAATAATGACAATTAATGTGTAATTTAACAAAGGAAATTTCATCAAGCATCACCATACCATAGTGGTAAAAAACATAATTAAGTTCTCTTTTGTAGCCTGAGTACCACTGTGCTACTGTGCTAGCCCCATTTTATGTTATTTTGTGTTCATGTTGCTGACACAGGGATATAGGTAGTGAGTCCACTTTGTTTTTATAAATAGGGCTAAAAAGAAACTATAAACCCCTGAAAATTCAAATTGTGATTTTTCTGTATGCAAGTGGACTGCAATCAAACATTGAAAACGTTTCACTGGGCACTTCATATCTGCAGGGTACCCACTGTAGACAGTGATGTAGGTAAGACTGATGCTCGATGAAATTCTCGTCTTTTGCACTTTGTCTTTTGAAGTTCAAGTAACATGTTTCATATTCTCTACTACAGGATCCATTGCATCTATGGCACCTGATGGGAAATATCTTGCCACAATTTGATTGAATGTGTGATTTCATAGCTATTAGGTAGGATAGCATCTTAAAAACAAAACAAAACAACTCTTGATTGAGCAAACTACTGGATTGTGAAATTAATTTAGTGGAGTAAAACAATTATTTATATACAGACACATATGAATATGTGGAAAATATTTGTATCTATTTATCTATCATCTATCGATCTATCATTTATTCATCTACCTATCATCCATATCTATCTATCTATCTATCTATCTATCTATCTATCATCATCATCTATCATCATCTATCTATAATCTATCAATGTATCATCTATCTATCATCTATGTATCTATTTATCATCTATCCATCTATCATCTATTTATCATCTATCCATCTACCCATCGTCTATCTATCTATCATCTATTTATCATCTATCTATTTATCTATCATCTATCTATCAATCTATCATCTATCCATCTATTTATCATCTACCTATCATCTATCTATCTATCTATCTATCTATCTATCTATCTATCTATCATCTATCCATCTATTTATCATCTATCTATCTATCTATCTATCTATCTATCTATCTATCTATCTATCATCTATCATCTTCCATCATCTATATATCATTGATTGAGTTAGAATAGGATGAGCTTGGCTATAATCTGTATTAAATTGGAAAACTTCAGATTGTGTCACATACTGAAATCTAAAATAAGCTTACTATGAATCATATTCCAAAAAGGTTGAAAAACACTGAGCTAAGGTGTATGTTCCTGATATATCTCCTATATTCTGTTTCCAGAGCTTTGTCCTATTTCAGTAAATCCCTCTCTTCATCGTGAATAAGAGGCTTCCTTATAGCAGTAGTCAGCCCATCCATGCACATGTGGATATGTGAGTTTAGCATAGTGAAGAAAGGCACTAGTTGGAGAAAAATCTCTTCCAGCTCCATTATAAGGAATGACATTTATACCTCATTAAAACCCTTTGCACTGACATTCAGTATAATATGGGTTAATTTTTTTTTATCCCAAACAAGAAAAATTTCTAGTGAGTCTAAGTCTATTTATAAACAAACACCATAGCATGAATTTCAAGTATTTTAGAGAAAGGCCAGAGTGTTTCCCAGGACAAGAATAATTACATAATTCTAAAAAAATTCCTTTCACCTTTTTCTTAATAAGACTTTGCTGATTCCACTTGCTGATTCAGGGATTTCATAATGGCTGAAAGCATTTACAGTTATAAAACTTGACAGCCTAGATTTTCATCCATACCCCACAACTCTTTTCCCAAGGTTACATACATCAGTTCAGTTAGTTTCTGATGAAGTTTAGTTGATACTTAAGATTCTAGAAAACTATGTGATAAATATTTTGCTGGTAGGAATTGGTGAGATGTATGTTAATTTAAAACCATTAATACCCTGGATGTATGTAACCTTGGGAAATATACACCAATGTTTTTAAAAGTTTGATGATTACATGTCTTAATTACCTTATATTCAAAGATTTTGTTCTGATGTTGAACCATGATGCAGAACATTATTATTGTTGTCATTTATGTAAGATAGGCCAAATTCTACATCCTTTGTATGTTTTCTACCTAAAGAAAACCTATATTGATTTATTTTTATTTTATTTTGCTTTATTTATTTTTTGCTGTACTGGGGATTGAACTCAGGGGCATACTACCTCTGAACTACACCCTCAGCCCTATTTTTCATTCTTAATTTTGAAACAGGGTCTCACTGAGTTGGGGAGGGCCTCACTAAGTACCTGAGGCTGGCTGCAAACCTGCGATCCTCCTCTCTCAGCCTCCTAAGTACTGGGATTACAAGCGTGCGCCACCATGCCCAGCTGGAAAACCATATATTTCACTTCACAAATATTCAATGAATAATTCTTTTGTGAATATAATGTTACTAATTGAGAAAAGTTGCATTAAGTTTCAAGATATTTTCAGGGTCCCCTTTGTGTGTGTGTATATGTGTGTGTGTGTGTGTGTGTGTGTGTGTGTGTGTGTGTGTGTGTGTGTTGCTGATTTTGAGGAGCGTGAAGAAGATAGCAAATTGCTGCAGATATGAAAAGAACTTCAAATAGCTACAGATATTTGTTGGTGTATGGGAAATTCAGCTAGCCGGTAGAGCAGATACTGCCCATAGTTTGTTGGGTTTGGTGAACAAATATGTATTTATGAGCAACACTATTTTCTATATAGTATAAATTTCTTTCTTACCTTCCCATGTGTAGGTATAAATACCTATGTAACTAGAAAGTAACTTTAAATAAGAAAATTCTATCTGCCAGAGTTAAAAACTGGCTAGATATAAAAAAAGACACAAGTTGTCATTAGAGGGGAAATGCATATAAATCAAAGTTGTACAAAGTAGTATTTTTCTCAGATTAATTTAATCTTTATAAGCACCTTTTAGAATTAATAGACTTTCTTACCTGAAAACCATAGGACCTTTGGGACTTTATCATAAAACATTTGAAGACATAAAAATGTATAAGGTTGATCTGTATAACTGAATTTTTTAACTTTAAAATCTCATTTCTGTATCACTGAACTTCTAGTGCTCTTTCAAAACCTAAGAGTTAAGTATTCTGATAAGTTTCTATCAAACAAACTTTATTAGTGAGAAAATAATACCTGTAAGAAACTATGGCTGGCTTTTTAAACAGAGAAAAGAAGAATCTTTACAGTGAGAAGAAAAAATTGTATACATTCATGTGCAAGTGAATTATATGTAGGGATTATTTATAAATATATATATTCTTTTTATTTTAAATATTTATTTTTGCAGTGTATGTTTAGAGAATTTATTTTTTCGAGGAATCAATAAGTCTCCTTTTACTTCTGTTCTTAAACCAGATTTTCTGTCTGATTACTGATGTTCCTACTTTCTATCTCTTGCCGTGTTTGCTAGTTACTGGGAGGCAAACAGTAATGAGAGGAGATAAAGCAAGGAGAAGCAACCAGGCAAGGATTTGAAAGGGAAATTAGAGCTCTCAATCAATACAGTAGGTTTTGGAAATGCTTATAAACTTGAGATAAACTTTCTTAGGCATAAAGATTAGGACAACCATCAGCCACTACCTCACATTTCAATGCCATAAAATTAGGATTTTATCTTATTTGGCTCATAAATGAAATCAACACTGATTCCTGTTTTCAATAGAACACCTGTTATACTCTTAAAAATGCCCCCGTTTAGATCACAATCTTTCTTTAAGTTATATTCCTGATAGACACTCAACTTGGCCTGAATTGCTTTAGAGATAAATCATTTTTGCTGCCCCTGGACTTATCGATAGGATGCATTTAAAAAAAAAAAAAGTTTCTGCATATAATTACTCTCTCCTTTTCCTAATTTAACCAACTTCTTGATTTCCATATACAAGTTTTCATTCTTCAAATACTAAACTGTTTAATAGTACCAAACATAGAAAGGACACAGAAAATCATTGTGAGTGGTAATGGCTTCCAATCAAGGAAAGACACTAATAAAACTAATACATGTAAAACAAAAACAAAAACAAAAAAACAACACTAATATATGTAAACATGCTATTTTTTCAGTTTTCAAAAAAATAAAACAAACACTAAAGTTTTTTTATGTTTAATAATTTTTTAAAGTTTAATCGTGTAGGGTCAAGTGTCCATTGTACATATATATGCCTATTATGTTACATCTGACCAAACTCTGGAAAGAAAAGTAGTGTCAAAATAAAAATCTCAGAACTCAGAGTGGAGTCAATATAGTATATAAAGAAACTCTATGATTTCTAATATTCCAAAAAAGGAAGCTGATATAATTATCCTAATTAGGAGTCTTATGAAAATCATTCCTTTGTTCTCATTTCACTTTGATATTAAGGGAAAATAGCTTTGAAGCCAATTATTCAAGTTTTGGTAACATACAACATGTTTGCTAATGTATTACATTGGTTTGAGCCTAAAATGGATTTTTATATTTGTGAAATAAGGCTAAAATTTTTCTGACTTTTATATATAACAAACTTTCCATTATTTATATCGTAGTTAATTTATTTCCACATACAGGCATATCCCAGAGAGATATCTAATAGCTTTGAAAATTGTAATGTACTGTAAAATAGTTCTAAGAAACTACCTTCTAAGAAACACACTTAAGCCAAGATGGACAATGATTAAGTTACAATTGTATTTTGTAACATGCTGCAAAATGGAAAAATACATATGGCATACACACACATTGGAAGCATAAGCATTCTATCTTATTTTAAGTAATGTATACACAGAAATAAATTTAATTTCTAAATTAAAACTGTCATTGTTTTAGCAAATGCTTGTCCATTAAATGTGAAAATATGTATAATACATTAAAATCATTAAGTCAAGTTAGTGCTTTTTGCAAAAGTCATTTAAGACATGTCAACTCTATAACTGTAATTTCTTCTTTTTTTTATCTTCTGGTGAAAATAAAGGGGCAAAATTTTATGAACTAACAAAGGCACCAGTACAGTTCAATTCACAATGGTCTCTGATTTTGCAGTTTGAAACTGTCACTGTTTTTCAATTGTTTCATTATTATTTTGATTTCTTCAAATAAGACTTCAGCTTTAGGAAACTAGATGCATAAGGTGATAAGGGAATCTATCCTCCTATTCCAAGCTAAAACATAAGCTCTAAATTATCTTTTACAGTAAGCCAAAGCCAGTATCACATACCTTTCGGGAATGAATTTCTTTCACATACAATGGAAGTAGAAACTCAGATATACCTTCAAGTCGAATTCCCTTCTTGGTGACTCTCAGATTTCCCATACCATCCTACAAGCAATGAAATATAGTTCACTTTTAGATTAATTAGAGAATGACTTATCTGGCCATAATTTTATTAGGCCTAAATTGAGAAAATAGCTAGCTCAAATCAGTGATGATTTAAGGAAAATGAGAGATTGAATCTACTTAATGAATGATTTCAGTATTTTGCATACATATAGAGGGCTGTATTTAAAATGAACAGGAAAGAAAGCCGGGCGTGGTGGCTCATGCTTGTAATCCCAGCATTCGGGAGGCTGAGACCAGAGGATCCGGGTTCGCAGCCAGCCTCAGCTACCTAGTGAGGCACTCCGCAACTTAGTGAGACTCGGTTTCAAAATAAAGAATAAAAAATAGGGCTGGGGGTATAGCTCGGAGGTAGAATGCCCCCTGAGTTCAATCCCCAGTACCGCAAAAAAAAAAAAAAAAAAAAAAAAAAAAAAAAAAAAAAAAAAAAAAAAAAAAAAAAAAAAAAAAAAAAAAAAAAAAAAAAAAAAAAAAAAAAAAGAACAGGAAAGAAGACTGTAAAGGACCTGGTGTTTTCTCTTAGCTCTATCAGCATCTAGGATTTAACTATGACTAAAATTTCCACTTTCTTCACACATTAGTTCAACTACTTATTAGTTATAAAGATACTTGCTACCTATTAGGAACAACTTTGTATAAATTTCTAATAATATTGTGACAAGTATATAAATAATTCTATTGTATAATAATTTATTAACTAATTAATGATTAATATTAGAAAATACTAATAAAAATTTATATTACAAAATATTAGGGGCTTTATTATTCCAAATGATAGTATACAGGTACTCTATCCTTTAGAAAATAACAGTCTATGAGGAGGATAAATAAATACACAAGTAATGTTGATGAGACAGACTAAAATAAACAAAAGCAGAACACCATTGGGAATTAATGAATGAATATTTCATATCAGCTAAGAGTAAAGACGATTTCTCATGAATGAAATTGGCTATGATAAAGGTCTTTAAAATGCAAAATTTCAACGAGGGAGGTCCATGGAGAGTGGAACAATGTAAAAATTGTGGCAACATTTAGGAAAGAGTATGCCATCCCTTGTGGCTAATGCAAGGAATTGGGAGAGAAAACAATTACTTTGGAATATTGGAAAAGAAAATTACTGGAAATATGTTTTGGGGCCAGAGAAAGAAAAGCCATATATGAAAACCCTGGAAACAGATTCTAAGAGAAGAAATGCAGAACATAATTGAATAGAGTTAAACTTTAAGAAGGTGAATCTGAGAGAAGCATTGTGCAGCAGGCCTGACAGTCAGCAATAATGCACAATGGAGTAGTAAGTGTAAAGCATGTGTTGGGAGTGTGTTCTGAGACACTGAAAAGTGGAATATTTAAAATTAATTCAAAGTTTCAGAGCTATGAAAATCAAGGAAATGTGGTGATTTAAAAAACTGGAATAGTGAAGTTTATAGGTTAAATGCCAGAAGTAAATCTAGCTTTAGATTTTGTAACTTTAAGATATATTCACAAAATTCAGATATATTTCCATCAGCACATCTGTAGAAAATAGGTTGGGGAGGGGTAATTGCTTAAGACATGCTTAAAACTAGCTAGTGCATGGTTTCCTACTTTGGAATATATACCACAAAAATAATTTTTTTTAGATAATGGCATGCTCAGGGAATTGGGGAAAGTTGTTTTATACTTTCAGGAAAACTGTGATCACTATAAAAGGGAAGAGAGGAGAATATAATGATCCTACTGGCTATCTCCTTTCCCATGAAAAAAATGAAGTAGTATCACAAGACTATATTAGATATTAACAATGATACAGAAAAGTAAATGATGAAAAATGTTCTGGAGAGGAAAGTCCTGGAGCGGAGAGAGAGAGAGAGAGAGAGAGAGAGAGAGAGAGAGAGAGAGAGAATATATAACGGAAGATCCTTAAAGCTGATATTGAAAATATCTAGTAGATAACCAACTCAAAACAAATGAATTTGAACCTTTCAAGCAGCACCAAACACTGACTTTGATAAGAATACAGGTATTCTTTGCTTAGAAAAATGCTACACTCTGGCGTCTTATAGACAGGACTGGTTTACAAAAGTATTCTAGTATTTTGGTTCACTTTCCAAAGTGAAATTTTTTTGAATTAGACATTAAGTGGCATGGCCACTCATTTCCTGGCTCTAGTGAGTGTATCCATACCTTTCTGTGAAACAGAAACAGGCAGACTTAACAATGAGAGAGACTCAAAGAAGGATCTCCTAGGCAGGAATGACCAAGTCAACAGAAGGTGGCAATCTAAAGTAGTGAGAAGAGATATGCTGCTCTTCAAATGTCTGACTGCTACAAGTAAAAACCAGAGGGACTGCAAAAACAGAAAGAGACAAAGAATAGCCCAAGATGATATATTAATGAGCATATTCAATACGAGTTAAGAAACCTGAGAACTGGCCAAGAAAAGTTTATCATCCCGAAAATGGAACTTTGAATTTTGAGACATTGAAGGTGAAATAATTTCCAGATGCAATAAAGACAAAAGAAGACACAAGCAGTATTTGTAGAGTTTGAATACAAGATGGAATTCTCGAAAATTCAGAAATCAAGAATTCTACAATACATATTGTGACATGTGGCCTCCAAAAAGTTATTTTATCTCAGAGAAATTTCATGACTAAATCCACACAGTGACTCTCCATATATATTATCAAATGCCTGCTGGAAGAAAGTGTTCTAAAATGTTTTTCACTGAGCTTCTGCGAAAATACCTAATGACCTTGTTGAACTATTGTAGGGCAATAGAAACAAGTTCTATTATTAATTTAATTCTCATTTCAATATTAATCTCAAAAATGCTTTCCCACATTGCCGAAATGCAGTTTAAAATACATAAAGCTCTGTAAAATGTAGTCAGTATAACCCGATCCTCACATTTATACATAACATCTACTGACAGTTAATAAAATGATGAAATAATCTGGTGTTCCAGTAGAGGAACATCAGGAAATGATTTTATTCTTACTAAACCTATGACTTCTTGATGCACTATCTTCTTGGTCCCTTCAATAACTGAATGGGAGAAAATAATTTTTTCTTTTCTGTTAAGGATGGCAATTGCCAAAAGACCAGAAAATAACTGAATCTAATGTAACTTTGTCCCAGGCTTTTTATCTTGGTTCCATTACTTCATGTCTGTAACTTGGTGTACTTAACCAATCTCTGTGCTTTAACTTTTGTCTTCTATAAAAGGAACAATTGAATTTATTTGTTTATTACAAGGATTGCATGAGAAGATAAAGAGTTTAAAATAGTGCCTAATTTATATAGATGTACTCCATAGTGTAATCTATTATCAACATTTTATTTTTTTCCCCAAATTCCCACCTCGCTCCCTTGCCCTCCCTCCCTCTCAAATTCAGTTTAGTGAGTAACCTTGATATAAATTAGTGTGCCCCCTCCCCCTGTTCAACCCCTTCAGTTAAATCAACTTCTTTGCTTTCGAGGGTCTCTCCTTTTTCATCTGGAGACCCTCCCATGCCCTATCTTCTCCCTAGCATCCGCATATTAGGGAAAACATATGCTTCTTTACTCTTTGTGACTGGCTAATCTCACTTAACATAATGTTTTCCAGTTGGATCCATTTCCCTGCAAATAACATGATTTTGCCTCATATTACGATAAAAGTCAATATTATTTTAAATTTTAGAGGGGTTATTACTAAACTGCAGAAGATTCTACATCAAATTTTATCACCATTGCAGCTATGATGCTTTTATTCATCATTAATTCCATATGTTAGTATAGTCTGAATGTATGACCTCTAAATTTTGGAACTGAATGCTAGTGAGTTAGTATGGATTAATCATCTATAAGAAGTGACTAGAAGCTGGGAGTGGTGGTGCATGCTTGTAATCCCAGTACTTGGGAGGCTGAGACAGTAGGATCCAGGTTCCCGGCCAGCCTCAGCTACCTAGTGAGGCACTCCGCAACTTAGTGAGACTCGGTTTCAAAATAAAGAATAAAAAATAGGACTGGAGGTATAGCTCAGAGGTAGAATGCCCCTGGGTTCAATCCTCAGTACCGGAAAAAAAAAAAAAAAAAAAAAAAAAAAGTGACTAGGTGCGAGGGCTCTTCTCTTGTGAATGAGTTTGGAACACTTTATAAAAGAGGCATTCTGCAGAATCCAGCTTCTCTTGCTTTTTGCCTTTGCTTTGTGAGGACACAGTGTTTTCCCCCTTTAGAGCAGCAAGGCACCATCTTGGAAGCAGAGAGAAGTCCCTGCCAGACAACTGAAACTGCTGGCACCTGCATCTCAAACTATGAGAAAATAAATTTATGTTCTTCAAAAATTACTCAGTTTAGATATTTTGTTACAGGAGCACAAATTTACTCTTTGTTATAGAAACACTCCATTTACTTATTTTCAATACAACATAGTGTCATTTTGGTAGTTTATATGAAGCCAGACAACTTGGACTTGAAACCTGACTTTAATATTGACTGTTGCTACTCACATGCTACTTGATCTACCTACCAGTTCTCCATAAATATTAGAAAAATAACAGTAACCTTGACAGGGATCTGATAATAATTTAATGATATATTAATTGCTTAGTATCGTGCCTAGTATATTTTAGTAATTACTTTATTTCTGTAGCTTATTGAATATTAATACTGTGATAACAGATTTAATTGGTTTCTAATCAATACATGTTTAAAAAATAAGTCAGCCTCCTTCATTTTCATTGTTCCTTTCAGGTCCAGATGACACTGTAGCGATTCAAGACCACTTCACCAGCCTAGAATTTGTCTCCTGATCACTGTTTGCGTCTTTAAATTTATGTTCTTCATTTTGAATATTTAATGTGCTTTCTAAATAATCCATTGTGACTGACATTTTAACAACCCCTTCCCTTGTGGCACCCTCCTCTCCTCTAGAATGATTTTCAAGACCCTTTATCTCATGCAAATTCATTGTGTTTAAGTCTTTTTACTCTTTGCCCATTGTTTCACTCACCCTTAAAATTCCATTAAACTGTACTGATAGCTTTTGTCTACTTTTATGCCATCTAAATTTCTTGGTCCGTGCATTTTACTTCTTTAAATTAGGCTTCACTCTCTCCTCCTTTTAATATTCTTACCCATAATTCAAGACCTAGTCCAAAAATGCTACAGATAATATTGTAGTCAGAAAGAACATTTTTCTCCACTCTATTTCCAAAGCACTATATTTTTACTTTTGAACAGTAAATACTTGATTAATCAAAAGACCAGTAAAATGTAGCTTTTGATAAAATGAATAAAAAATTAAACTAAAACCCTTTTAAAATTTCTATCGCCTAAATTCTAAATTGAATTTAAGTATCTTCTTCTTCTTCTTCTTCTTCTTCTTCTTCTTATTATTATTATTATTATTATTATTATTAATTATTGTTTTTATTATTACTTTTTAGTACTAGGTATATTACTAACAGCATTTTACTTCCAAGCTAACCCTGAGCCTCTTTAATTTTCTTTTTTTATTTTGAAATAGGGTCTTGCTAAGTTGCTGAGGATCATTACTAAATTGCTGTTGCTGGCCTTGAACCTGTGATCCTTCCGTCAGCCTAAACACCACTTACTGAGATAACAAGTGTTTGTCACTGCACCCAGCCTATTTAATTAATTTTAGAATATTTTTCAGGTGCTTGTGGTTTTGCACAAGGTGGAGGATATTTTGTTCAGAAATGCTCTTTTTGCTATTTATTGGGAGAGACTGACTTATAAATAAATCATAGGTGTGAATTTCAATAAAGAGACTATTGCCAACAATATCATTTTTAAATTTAAAATTTAGAACAAAAATTTTGTAATGACCTGATCCTAGCTTATTCTGTCCTCAAAGCTCTTAATGACTTTGGGCAACCTGATATTAAAGATGACTTAAATTTTAGCTACACTCAAGATTTAAGATAGTCCTTATCAGTGAAATATGTTTGTTGGAGTAAATGGAAATGTCCATCAAAAATACAGAAAATCTGATGTATAATTTGTTATTTTAAAACTTTTCAAAAATAGTTAAGAGAATTCATTAGTCACAAGTAAATAATTGTCATAACAATAATAATAATTATTATTATAATAACTATTAGTAGTAGTAGTAGTATAAATTTTTAATATTTTGTTACTGAGGATTTAACCCAAGAGATTCTATCTCTGAGCTATACTCCTAGCCCTATTTTATATTTTATTTTGAAATACGATCTCACTACATTGCTGAGTCTCTCTAAGTTGCTGAGGCTGGTCTGGAACCTGTGATTCTCATGTCTCAGTTTCACAAGTATTGGAATTACAGGCATATGCAACGACATCCAGTTCCACAAGCAAATTAAACATAGACCTTAGGCAATATTTTCTAGTTAAACCAAAAATTTATTTCAAATTATCAACATTACACATTTTTTAAATAAATTATGTAGAAAACAAGGTAAAAAAATAGTATTTTTAAATGATTTTTATTATCTACTGATACTATTCATTTTACATATCACTTTGAATGAGAAAATTACCTTACAGAGGCAGTTTAAAGTCAAATTTTACCTTCAGTATGATAGCTATTTGTTATAGTTATTTGTGAGACCTTGGAATGCCTCACTAGGTAGTTGAGGCTGGCCGCAAACCTGGATCCTCCGGTTTCTGCCTCCCAAATGCTGGGATTACAAGCATGTGCCGCCACTCCTAGCTTATATGTGTATTTTTATGATGCAGTTTTGCTATAATCCTGTGTCATATTTTCAAATTAATTGGTCTTTCTTATTTCTACATATTATAAAGAAACACACTCTGCAGTGATAATAATTGATAGGAATTTGATCAGAAATTCATTTGAATGGAAATACTTTTAGTGATTGTTTGAGAGATTACTATTAATAACATGATTTTATTATCTGCAACATGACTTACTACCTTTTTATCTTTGTGAATAGTTATTCAAATTTTACAAATGATGTACCATTGGTTGACAGAGTTATGAGAGTATTTTAAATATATTTATATGTTAAATATGACAATAAGTATTACAGTTTGCATCTCTCACTTGTGTTGGTATACTTTTAACTATGTTAATGATTTTTCAAAAGTATAATAAAATTCAATTTGTTCTAAAAATTTTCTCTGCTGACAACACAATTCCCTGATACATATTTTCTTCTTATTCTTAACTTCAGCATGTCATTATCATCATGGAACATATATAATCACTTAATAACTAAATCATGTAGGATGAAAATTTGATGAAATAAAATTCAAAAAATATATTAACCTGACAAAGCAGATAGAATCACATTCATCTAGCATATGGAATAAAGATGTATGCACTCAATAAATCCTAGAGTCTACAAATAAGGAATCAACAAAAAAGACCCTGTAACCATACATGTAAATGGTAAAATTGCAAAATTTAGTTCATGGTGGACCATTTTATATACATACATATTCATATATATGAAAAGTTTACATAAAATAATGGAAACCAGAGAATAACTATTTAAACTAGTAGAAATATTTAGAATACATACACATCTAAAATATAACATTCTTGAGAAAAATAGGAAATCATAATAGGGAAAATTTGCATGGCTCATTCTAACATTAATTAATAATACAACTTTAAATATGCATGGAAATAACAGCATTGTTGTTTTAATTCAAAGATAAGGGTAAGCTTGGCATGGTGGCACATGCTTGTAATCCCAGTACTTGGGAGTTGAGACAGGAGGATCACAGGTTCAAGGCCAGTCTCAGCATCTTAGTGAGACCCTCTGCAACTTGATGAGACTTTATTTCAAAATAAAAAATAGAATAGGCTGGGGGTATAACTCAGAGGTAGAATATTAAATCCCCAGCTCCAAAATAATAAGTAAATTAAGAAATAAATAAAATTAAAGTTAAGGTACATTTTGGGAATGAGATCAGTGTTTGTAAGAGGAAACAGAGACTTCTTATTGTAAGAATACCGTAGAAAAATCAAGGATTAAAAGCAAATGATAATATTTTATGATAAACAGGGACAGCTGCTGGGAGTATGAGGCATTTGACTTAAAATAATAAGTAATGGATTGATAGTAACACTGTGCATTCTGAAGATTGTTTCCTGAAAGTGGATGGCTGCACAAGTGCCACAGTTATTCTTTTAACAAGGGTACAAAGCTTAAAGATTTACTGTTACATGCTGTATTTTCCAACTGCACTTAATAGAATACTAGAATTGACAGACCCACTGATGAAAGAGTTCCACTTTTCAAATCAATTTAAGAAACCCTTGCACAATATTTTCCTGCTCCAAGATTCATAATATTTAACACTGTGAGAGGCCTTAAGAAAAGAAGGACACTTCCTTTCATTAATACAGAGTTCCCCAAACACTTTGTACAACAGGCCGATACTCATCAATCTAGTCAAGTAGATGGAATAATGTTCCTTTGAATAAACTATAAAAATATTTGACTAATCACTTATAATTTTACAAACTATGAATATAGATCTATTAGATTGAGGTGCAGTGTTTAGTAAGGAAGATCAAAAAAGAGGTGATTAACAAGTTAATAGCTCCTATGTCTTCATAAATGTTTATTGAGAGCCTACATTCAGTACCGTTAAATTTGGTTATAATTTGGCATCTCAGCTATTTTTAAATGGTGGAAAGAACATGCTGAAAACTGCTAGGAATTTGGTGTGTTTCATGGATGTCACTTCTTATTGTCAGTAAAAAGTGGGAAAGGAAGGTAATCATGAACATACTTTTGTTTTTTGCACATGCTATTTGTCAATTATTATAAGCATAGTTTAGTTCCTAAAAGGAAGATCACTTCTTGGTTTCAACCAAATCACATCTATGGACTTTTCTTTCTTTATTTATTTATTCTGCAAATGGAACCCAGGGCTTTGCACATGAAAAGCATTATCTCTGCCACTGAATTATACCTCAGCCTCATCTCCGGACTTTATTTTTTTTAAATTTTTTATTGTAGCAATTCGTGCAATATAGCATACATCTTTGTTAAGTACGAGTTGTTAACAACATATTTGCACACAATTCTCATTTGACCCCTTCCCCAATTCCCACCCCAATCCCCTCCCCCTCCCTCCCCCTCAGGTTCACTTCAGTGAGTGACCTTGATATGATTGTGTAAGTACATCAT
>PVLC010013363.1:14387-42007 GCA_004027655.1 Graphiurus murinus | reverse complement strand
AAAAAAAAAAAAAAAAAAAAAAAAAAAAAAGAAGAATAGCAGGAATAAAGGAGATAGTTTCAGAAAGCTTAATGGTACTTTCAGGAAGCTTTATGAAAATAAAATAGGGATGGAGATGTAGCTCAGAAGTAGAATGCCTCTGGGCTCAATCCTCAGTAACACACACACACACACACACACACACACACACACACACACACATTATATACAATCAAGTGAGTCAAAATGGTTGCTCTGGTGACCTGAAGCAGACCAGGATTGAAAGGTACAGAGGACCTGACATTTGTGTGGAAAGGAAATTTGTTGTAATATTAATTGTGCTTACTTCTCACTGTGAGGTTATGACCAGAGGGCCCTGCTTGCTTGTTCTGGGAAACATAGAGCCCTCACAATCTCTGCTTAACCTTTCAGTTGGGATCCATAATTGTGACTGAGCCTGAATCTCCAGCCAGGCAGATGGTAGTTCAGGACCAATTACATTCATTTCAGAGAACTAAAAGAAATAAAATATTCTTTATGTCCTAGGATGAAAAGTCAGACACAGGCCCACTACATTTGATTCTGTACAATGCAACTCAGAGGAATAAATTTCTACTGGTAGCTTTCTGGTGCATTCGTATTTAAGCAAAATGCACAAAACTTGCATTGAATGAAAAGCAGGGTGGTTCTAGCCCCAGTGTTCATGGTCATAGCCCAATATTTACAATATAAATATTCAGGCTTCCAACTATGATACAACAGAGGTGTCTTCTTGAACCTGGGAAGCTCAAACACGTAGGAAATCACATTAAAATTCCTACACAAACCTGTGGAACCATCTGATATGATGTTCTCAGAAAAAGAAAGAAAAAAAAAAAAACAAGCTTTTGAAAACGGGCAAAGAAAGTTAGAAAATCTCATATCACCTAGAGTGAGCAAAGAGGCCTTGGGTGGGGAGGAAAGTGAGCAGAAATCAATTTTACTTGCTTCAGTCTCACAATGGATTTTGCAAAGTAAAGGGGAGAAAATCAATCTTGTCAAATCAGTGAGAATTTATACACTTGAAGGAGTCTAAAGGTCTTGGAGGGTGTATTAGGCAGTAGAATGTTCCTGTCCTCTATCACATTGTGGAGACTACTGCATGGAGGTTGCACTCTTTTCTCAACTGACAAGGACTGTGACAAGGATTTCTGCCATGTGCCTCGAGTTGAGTCCAAGCCTCACCTGAGATTGACTTTCTCAGTTCCAGCCCAAATACCTTGAAGGGCAGGCATGGAGCACGATACAGGAAGCCCTCGGCATGCCTGTTTTGTACATGCTTGAACAAACCTCCAGATTGGATCTAAGAGAAAGCCCCCTTACCCTGCCTCCGAAGGAGTGTGCCTCTGGAATTTGAGGACTGGTCTTTGGACCACCTGAGACTGGCTTCTAGTAATTGTCGTAGGTTAAGTCCATGCCACATTGTATAGGAAGTGGTCATGCCCAGTGGCATCATCAGGGAATCAGGAAAACAGGGTGTGGACCATGGGCTTTGAGCAAAAGGGAGCTCCTGCTCCCACCCCCTCCCCCAAGCTTTGCTCTCCTGAATGTGGAGGAGACGTTGCAGGTACAAGCTGGTAAAGGGATACGTGCCTGCCCACATTTCTCATTTAACCCTTCCCCAATTCCCACCCCATTCCCTCCCCGCCTTCTCAAGTTGTTTAGTGATTGACTTTGATATGTTTGTGAAAGTACATCATGTGCATTAGGGTGTTTCCCTGCCCCTGTCATCACCTTCAGTTAAGTCACCTTCTTTGCTCATCTAAGGTTTCTCCTTTTTTGTCTCTTATGTTCCACTTTCTCCCTAGTTCTTTGTCCTAGTTCTTTGGCCAGGAGCTGGGCCAGGAGGTAGACCTGTAGCCAAACTTAGCTCCATGTTTTAAGCATGTCATTCGGCTTCCCTTTGGGTTTCCATAAACCTTTGTATAAAACATCTGCCTTGTTGTAACTCTACGACTTAGCTGTATAGAAGATTCTTGAAGGCCAGAGAGAGTATAGCACTCTGCCACCACACTTGACTCCTGAGGCAGGTAACTTAGTGATCTTATGCTGGTTAGGAGGCCCCAAAGGGAATGGAATCAAGGTTAGAAGTTCTACTTTATGACCCCATCTAGACCTTCATTATTTAGTGTCAAAATCAATGATCTAGGCTAAATGTGATTCAAAGAACCATGTGGTTCCTGACAGAAATTGTTTGACCTTGGGAAAGTTACTTATTAGTACCTTGGTATCTTTAAGTGTAAAATAGAGATCACAGTACCTATATTATAGAGTATTACAAGTATTATATAGGCTGATGTCTGTGAAATTCTTTTTTTTTTTTGCAGTACTGGGGATTAACTCAGGGGAATTCTACCTCCGAGCTATACCCCCAGCCCTATTTTTTATTCTTTATTTTGAAACCGGGTCTCACTAAGTTGTGGAGTGCCTCACTAGGTAGCTGAGGCTGGCCGCGAACCCGGATCCTCCGGTCTCAGCCTCCCGAATGCTGGGATTACAAGCATGCGCCACCACGCCTGGCTATCTGTGAAATTCTTGAAGCCATATCTAGCATAGAGTCAGAGATGAAGCACTACATACATGTCAAATGAAATGAAAATATTTATTATTGTTATTATATATTAGACTTAGACACAACACAAAATTGATGGTTATAAGTCATTAACAGGTATGGTAGGAAAAATTCTGAGATGCCACTAAGCTTCCATGACTCTGGTATATATAAATCTTCTGCTAGTTATTCAAACACTAATCTAGGGTCTACTCTGAAGGAATTTTGCAGATGCAATGAAGGTTCCTAATGAGTTCACCTTAAGGACAGGTTGGCCTGACCTAATCAGGCAAGATTTTTCAGAATAGAGCTTTTTCAGCTGGTCATAAAAGTAGAATTCAGGAGGATTCTTTCCACCTGCACTAAAAGAAAGTAAATGTCCATGCTGGGAACTTTCTATGGAGGAAGTCACATGGCAAGGAACCAGGTGGTTTCCAGATGCTAAGATCAACCCTTGGCAACTAGTAGGAAAACAAGGGCTTCAGTCTTACCATCATGAGAAACTGATTTCTTCCAACAACCAGTGATCTTGGAAAAAGACCCTATGGGCCCAAGATAAAAATAACTGTCCTGGCCGACACCATGATGTCAGCCCTCTGAGACCCTGAACAGAGAATCCAGCCCCCCTGGATTAAGATCTCCAGAAAGTATCTAAATTTGTGATGATGGGCTACTCAGCAAGAGAAAACTTACAACAGAAATGGAGAGAGAGAGAATATACACTAGCAAATCAGCAGGCCATGTTGTCCAAATCCCAAACAGCGTCATTCCACCGTATTACAGGGAAAGATTTTATCACTGATGAAGTCAGTCCAAAAGACTCATTGTTCAGACCAAAATAAAGCATTCATTAATTTCCCCTTCCCCTATGAAGAATTAATAAACACTTTTTTTTCAATACTGGAAATTGAACCCAGGGGCATTCTATCTCTGGGCTACAGCCCTAGCCCTGGTGGGTTTTTTTTGTTTTTTGTTTTTTTTTTTAATTCTTAAGTATTTGTGGCTGGCTCTGAACCTGTGATTCTCCTGTCTCAACCTCCCAAGTACTGGGATTACACATGTGCACCACCACGCCTGGCTTAATGAATACTTTTTAAATGAAGGAAACACTTGCATTGACATTATGTCCCTATATTAAACTATCAATGCCAATGTCAATATCATGTACAAGGAAGGGGAGGGTATGGGAAGAGAGCATTGGGGAGGCTAAGTGTTGTGTGCATGCATGTCCCTATCACTCTGAACTTCATTATGACGTGAGACTACAGTGCACCAATTAAGTATTTTAAAAAGATGTTCATTTGCCAAGCCAAGCTTGGTCTTATGGGAAGTTTTCATTTTGTGCCCACTAGCATCACTTTCGGCACAAACCAACTCACTTGTCCCAAGAGGCAACACGTTTTAGGGTCTCTCAGGCTGGCTTACATAATCAGAGAAAGGGCTATGTGATGTCCAGGTCTAAACTTGGCATGGCCTTCCAGTGTCACACTGGAACCTTTGACCTACAGACTTGCCCCTGACTCTACTAGGAAATAATGCAGAGGTTTTTAGGACCTGGAGATCAGTTTCAAATTAACTGAAGAAAAATGAAGGCAGAAAATGTAATGGTTAAGAGCTCTGGCTTCTGCATTAAACTCTGGATTTACTATCTACTAATTGTGTGACTTTTTTGCAAGTCCCTTAACCCTTTTCCACCCCCATCTGTGAAATGGGAATAGGAGTTGTTAGAATGCTTACAAATTAATGCACCATGCCTAGCTTTTAGTGAGCCCTCTAAAATGGAAGCTAATATTTAGATGCTTTTCATGCTGACCTGAATTTGTACTGAAGCCCTAATGCTGGGCTTTTATCATATTATAAAGGCCCAATCCCATGCTCCAGAATAGATACCTGAGCACATTTTGATCCTTTATTTTGGAGCCTCTAGCATCTGGTTAATGACTGGTCACTACCACCTGGTACATGGAGTATTAGACCATGCCAATTAGACCATTACCAACCCAGAATAAAACAGTCATCTTTCCTTGGTCCCTTCCTCTCCCTTTCTTAGTTCACTGTAGCATGAATCGTGCTAGTAATGCACACCATCTACCAGTGTTTCTACTGAAATAGAACCAACAAAAATGTAATAGACAATTCAAGATTAGTCTACACAAAGATGTTAAGTGTTCCATCTAAACACAGTGATTACTAATTTTCCAAGATAGTTTCTTGACACTAACTTTACATCCATCATTCATGAAGATAGTTTCGTGACGCTAACTTTACATCCATCATTCATGAAAATGGGAGTCCATTAAATTTCACTGAACCAGGTCTGATGATACGATTTACAAGGTCGCGCCACCTTGGGATGATAAAGAATTTGAAGGCATGTATCACTTATAAATATAACCACATCTAGGTGCTATTTGTGATCTAATAATGATTGATACGTCATAAATGTCTATGTAACCCTGTTGTACTCAAGAAATGTATAAAAAAATCCGTGCTGAAAAATAAAAAAATATATAACCACATCTAGAATCATCAAAATAGACTCAAGTAAATAGAACCTTCTTTCTGAGCATTGCTAAGTGAGATAATTTGCAATTTCCCTCAATTGCAATGAGGGAGGTGGTGGTGGTATTTTTCCCACTTGTGAGGATGACCATCTATTATGTGGATTTGCAAACTGGTTAATTGCCTGGAACATTTAAGAAGAAAAATGCTGTTCTAGTAATTCTGCTAGTCTTGGATTAAACTCAGTGGATTTGACTAAGGGAAGGTTAACATAAGCACGGGTCTGTCTGATACATTTTATATGAGAAACAAGGCTATTTTTAAACTGATGTTCTCACTAAGAAAACTATAGCAAAATGCCTACAACTCATCACACTTTGGCAGAAGATTTCATGACTAGAGTGTAAAAATCAGGAAGTTAAATATCTTTGCCTATCTCAACCACTATTGCCACCCTGACACCAAGAATAGCACCTGGCACAGACATATACACTCACTAGAAAATTCCTAAATAAATGAACTCAGTGAACTAATGAAATGAAATTAGCAAATGGTGGGATACTGATGTTTATTAGGTGTTTACATTCTGAACAGTAAATGATCAAATTAAGAAGAAAGCAAACAGGAGGAAGTGCAGTTGTGTAGTCACATTTGAACTACTGGGTACATCAGAACAGAAGAAAACCTGGTGTCAGAATCTCTCACCACAAAGTTTTCATTTCTGAATGGAAATTTCCAGAGCCTCTGTTGTAAACCATTTTATGATCGGTCATTTGAGCAGCACCGCTTTTGTTCTATGTGGCAACATCGCCATCTTCTGGGGGAACTGGTTGGGTATTTTAGGACAATATTCTAGAGGGGTTTTTCTCTCATAGAGCAAATTAAGTTTAAAATCAGAAAAAATATATTAGAAATATCTTGAAAATCATTTAGGCCATATGTCATCTTACATATACAGATTTGCCTTAAGCATTTACAATATGCTTTATTTCTTTTAATGTAATAGAACCCCCAAATTCATCTCTTAGAGTGATAACTACAACTACAAACCATCAGTGGTAAACTGCATCATAAGTTTCCCATAAATCTGAAACTGAAAAGCAATTATAATCCATTCCTTGAGTATCTAAAGAGTGCTGGCCAACAGAAATTTCTGCCATGATCTATCTCTCTCTGTGCAGTCCAATATAGTAGCCACCAGCCATGTGTGATTATTATTTTTTTTGTATCAGCAGGTGTTTTTTCTTTTTTTTATTTTTATTATTATTCATGCATTGTAAGCATACATCTTTGTTAGGTACAAATTGATAACGATATATGTGCTCACAATTCTCATTTGACCCCTTCCCCAAATTCCCACCCTGCTCCCTCGCCCTCCCTCCCTCTCAAGATCAGTTTAGTGAGTGACCTTGATATACATTAGTGTGCACCCCCCCGTCCAACCCCTTTGGTTAAATCAACTTCTTTGCTTTCGAGGGTCTCTCCTTTTTCATCTGGAGACCCTCTTATGCCCCATCTTCTCCCTAGCATCCGCATATTAGGGAGAACATATGCTTCTTTACTCTTTGTGACTGGCTAATCTCACTTAACATGTTTCCCAGTTGCATCCATTTCCCTGCAAATCATGTGTGATTATTAAACACGTGAAATGTGGCTAATGATACAAAGGAACTGGATTTTTAAAAATTCGGTGTCACTTTAATTAATTTAGAAATTGTAATTAGCTATATATAGGTAGTTCAGGGTTGCTCAACCTGGGCACCATTTGCATTTTCAACTGGATTATTCTTTGTTGTGTATGAAGGGCTGTCCTGTGTATTTTGGGGTGTCAGCAGCATTTTTGGTCTCTAGCTGCAAGATGCCAGAAGCGTACTCTACCTCAGTTGTGGTAACCAAAAATGTCTCAGACTTTGTCAACTGTCCTGTGAGTGAGTGACAAAAATCCCCCCCAGTCGACAACCACAGGGCTAGAGGCTATTGCATTGGACAGCATGGATCTAGAATACGCTCAATATGTATATGGCATTTGGTTGAGAAAAAGAACTTGCCCCTAACCTCTACCAGGGCAGCTGTCGTTTTGTCTTAAGAACAGGCGAAGAAAGAAAAATAGATGCAAACAAAGAAATATCTTTATTTTCCTTTCCATATCACAGCGATAAAACCCGAACAGTAATCTTAACAAATCCTGCCTCAGTCAAAGCTTCCCAGGTTAACATCAGAAAACATGTACCTGAATCTGGCTCGTTTATACCTCATCTGGGAAATTGGTCAAACTGATCTCCCTAAGCTTAAGTATATTACTTGGGGAAAGTAATGAGTAGTAACAACTTGGTAGGTTTGCTGTGAGGGCTAAATTAAACAATGCGCAGTGTTCCTTGCTTAGTGCTTGATATATAATAGATGTTCAAAACAATAGCTGTTATATTAGACACTTCTTGCGGGCAGAAGGGGTTTAGCCTTATGCTTTCTAACCAGTAATATAAAGTACTCAGTGTATTTTAATAAAAAATCTAATTGAAAAAAAACTAACCAAGCTCTATAAACCTAACTTTATTTTAAATTCCGGTGGCTACAGCCTTCAATAATGTTTTCTTGTTGTTTGTGAATCTATTCCCTTGACACGATTAAAGGTGTAAGAGAAACCGTTTCAGATCCTCGGGGAGGATGAGCCCAGTTATCTTATGATGCTGCTGGATTCCAAAGCACTTCCGGATTCTCAGGCGGCATAACTGCTTCAAAGAAGGAGGCCCTGGGGAAAGATCATAAGACAAAGCTCACACTGGTTTCATTGATCTCAGACTGCTTTGCCTTTCTTTTTTTAAGCATACAAGATATAACATCGTTATAAGGAAATAATATGGTACTGTTTAAAGACAATTTTATGGGTTTTTTTTTCTGTGGGAGACACTTTTAGACCTTGTTCTCTCTTTTCTGGTATCTAACTGAAATAAGCTCATTGGGTTTTAATTTAGAACAGAGTGAAAGAAATTTAAAGCTTAGCCTCACTAACAGAGTCTTAAGGAAACTAACTAGGGAATTACACAACTGCACGAAAATTCGAATAGTGCAAATAAAATTCATGTTTCATGGCATTCTTGCCTTTTCCCTTAAAAAATAAGGTCATATTTCTAAGATGTGAGCATGCTTATTTTGTAATTTTAGCAACTTTTAAGATATCCAATAACAAAAGCTATCAGTGAATCATAAGTCACATAATTAAGTCATAGTCACTTTTATATACTGTATTCAGAGATATCTCAAAGCTTCAACTGTGAAAAGTGAACTAGCACAAACTTTTCCCAGTAAACACCAAAGAATTTCTATTTTAACATGGTTGTTTTCAACAGGGGGGCCAGGTAAGGGGGAGGAGAAGAGAAACATTTTGCTCCTCAGGGAACAATGAGCAATGACAAGTAATTTTATCACAACTTGGGGCAAGTGCTACTGACATCTAGTGTGTGGAAGCCAAGGATGCAAAGACTGGCCTAAACTGTCAATAGTGCCGAGGTTGAAAAACCCTGTTATAGGGTAAAAGGATGGGAAATGATTTTCCACCCCCACTCCATGCATCAAATTGTAATGAAAATTCTTTTTTTGTTTGTTTGTTTGTTTGTACTGGGGATGGAACCTGGAGGCATTCTACCTCTGAGCTACAGCCCCAGCCCTATTTTTTATTCTTTATTTTGAAACAGGGTCTCCCTAAGTTGTAGAGAGCCTCACTAGGTAGCCGAGGCTAGCCTCGAACCCCGATCCTCCGGTCTTAGCCTCCCAAATGCTGGGATTACAAGCGTGCACCACCACACCCGGTTCTGTTTGTATGTATTTAGTGAAAACTATATGCCTGAAAGAATTCCATTAATCAGGAGCCCTCAATCCAGGGTGTACTTCAGAATTGTATGGGACTTTACACAACGTTGGTCCCCACCCTAGAGATGTGGCTTCAGTTACTTTTGGCTAGGGCTTGTGCATCTGGATTTTGTTAAAGGCATCAACCCTAGGTCATTGTATTGTGTGACCGAGGTTGAAGATAGAATCAAAAGGATTACTATAGCCTCACCACAAGCTACAGGGTAAACTGAGTTAGAACAAAGAGAGGTGGAAATATAGACAAATATATCAAAGAAATGAATGTAAACATTATGTGTGGGGGAATACTGGGGATTGAACCGGGGTGGGGGTGGGGCTACCTCTGAGCTACACCCTCAGTCTTTTTTATTTTTATTTTGAAACAGGGTATCACTAAGTTGTCAAGGCTGGCCTCCAACTTGCAATCCTCCTGGTCTTAGCTTCCCAAGTACTAGGATTACAGCTATGTACCACCACACTTGGTTTCAATGCAAGATTTTCAATTGGGCTCTAAAAGAAAGCACCTTCAGAAGGGCCCTGTTAGAATTTAGGACACCTCTCAGGTTATCTCCAGAGAACTCGAGGAATATACGAACAGACTGCAAAAAGTACACTGTGAGGAAACAGAACTTAATCTAACCTCACTAAATATTGTTGAAGGACGTGACTAAGTGTACATGCTGGATGCACTGTCTGGGCAACTGTAGGAGACACTGATAAAGCATTATGAAGAACAGGACCTCAGATTAAGCCTGACAGAGAATTACAAAAAGGACAACAGAGTAAGCTCAATGTGACTACTGATGCTAACTGCTTGACTATCTGCTACATGTAAGACCAGGTATAATAACTGTACCTCTAATTCCACATAAGCAGAGCTGAAAACCCACACTACAGCTTGGTAGCCACTTGCTGAACCTGCAAACATTCAGGGGTTTCACTTTGCTCAATAATAAAATCAGCTAATTGTATATTTATGAATTGATATATTCCTCTGGGCCTTGATTTCTTTTTCCCCTAGCAACATTAGTGATGCTTTAAGGTCAAAGTACATTCAAGAGCTTGGGCTTCCTGTCATGTTGGGCTGAGTCATTTTTAGTTCTTATTGTGTGCCATGAGCAAACATTGCCTTAAATGCTTATTAAGAAAGCAATATTCTTGGAATCCTTTCCCCTTCCCTCCAAAGAAGGGAACACCCTGCCTTTTCTAGCAACTGTGTAAAACTCAACTCAGATCATGTTTGGGTTTCATCTGACATTTTCCTGTTACCACCACTGAAAGAGGACAGTAATTTAATTAAGTCGCTTCCCTGGGCACAGAGAAACAGGTGGACTGAATCCACAGGGACACCCAGAAACAGAAATTGCTGTGTTAAATCTGCAGATCTGACTTTCTGCACTTGCCTGGTACTGTTGCTGGTGGACTTCTAGTCCACTGAGAGGTGACGTCATCAGAGTCCCAAAAGTGGAGCATGGAAGCAAAGCACATGGTCATTCTCTCAATCTCTCAAGTGGCAAATTACACTCTTTCATCTGTCTATCTATCTATCTATCTATCTATCTATCTATCTATCTATCTTTGGTGCAGGAGATCGAACCCAATGCCTTGTGCATCCTAAGTATTCGTTCTACCACTGACTTACACTCCCAGCCCCCTAAATTGCATTTTATAAACTATTGGGATTTTTAGACACTGTCACGTCACTATGCAAAATGTGAAGCAAAGAAATCCAAGGTAGTCTAGGTCTATAAGAATGAGTTTGAAAGACGAAGTGGAAAGAAGAAACCAGTGAAAGCAATTTAAAAATTTTATGATATTATTTGATGGAGGAGGAAGATATATACATCCTACCTTATGACTTCAAGGGGCCCTGAGGTATTTTCAGCTTTGTGGGTCCTTTTCTCAATAAAAATCAACAGTTCAAATAATGATATGTTCATGTGTAAAGTTATCAACATCAATTTCAATATTATGTACAGGGAGGTAATGTACATGATGTATATTCACAAACATATCAAAGTCAATCACTAATCTGAACACGAGAAGGAGGGAGGGGGGAAGGAATAGGGTGGGAATTGGGGAAGGGTTAAATGAGTGCTGTGTGCACATATGCCTCTACCAGCTTGTACCTCAGTAAGATGTATGATCACAATGCACCAATAAAAAAATAAAATTAAAAAATATTATGTACCGGGAGGGATAGTAAACAGGGTGGGATCTCGAGAGAAACACACTAAGTGCTATGTGTATGTATGATTTTATCACTCTGAACCTCATTAAGATATAATTACAATGCACCCATAAAATAAATGAATAAATATTTAATATTAAAAACAGTTTACAACTGTGTTGGTATAAGGATAAATATCCAGGTTGGGGTTTTCATTTTTTCCCTCTGATTTTAAAAGAAATTAAGAAATTTCTAGGCACTATAGAAGAAATCTGGAAAATCTTCCCTGTATGTGTAGAAAGGACTTTTTGAAAAAAAAAAAAAAAGAAAAGAAAGAAAGAAATCATTAAAATGCAGGTCAAGTTGCCCAGTGATGATCCAACTGTTTAAAATAAAGGTATCTCTGTTGGGCTGATCCTTCTGTCTGGGTCAGGGCAGGTGTGCCCCAGGATGGTGGCTTGGCACGACAAGTACCCTGAGGCAGTGGGAGGAGGAAGAATTCCTTGGCCCACTTTCCAGTTTTGCCCAGAGCCAGACCTAATTTTCATTATGTGGGGAGAAAATATCCAGATTATATGATATCAAAATCCTTCTGGTAGTCAGGTCTGCTTCAAAAACTTACAACCCCTAAAACTTAAAACATGATCAACACCGGTAAGACAGTAGGTGCTGACATGGATGCTGAACTGCCTCTAGGGACAGTTAAGATGGGAATCAGGTGTCACTCCAACCTGGAGTTTTTGCTCTGCATCCTGACCAGTGCTCCAGGAAAGTACCTTTTCTGGTGCATACCACTCAACCAGTGTTTAGTTATTTGGGTTAGAAATGGCAATTCTTATTTCTGGAGGTGTGTGGGCTTATTATTGGTTAACTTATAATAATCAGAGTCTGTGGATTGGTGTGAATCACTAAGGAATTAAGTCCTCAATTAGCTACATTTTAACACCAGAAATCCAATGTCTAGTAGTTTGGCATATCTGTAGTATAATATGACATCCTGGAGTACCACACAACACCCAAAAGGCTTCTGTGGCATCGTTCTAAAGTATCCTTGCAGTAACTTTAATATATTTTTTTACTTTTTATTTTAATAAAACAGAAATACAGAGTGTGTCATTTGACTGGGATGTGGGAACAAAAATCAGATTCCAAGAGTGGCTAAGAAGCTTTAGGGAGAACAGGGTGCTTCTGAATGTCTCAGCACTGCCCCATACATCATCTGCCAAACCAGCAATCAGTCGTTCTTCCTCTCTGCAACACTCACTTTAATATTAATAATGTTAAATAATGTCTTAATTATTTGAAAACTGGCCTACCCTATCTATGAATTTTAGATTCTCCCAAAAAGCCTGTCCCCAACCTGCCAAAAGAGTAGGAGGGCTATTTCAATATAAACAACACTCCACCCTGTTAAATACTAAAATGTCACAATGTTCTCACATTTGGTGACAGCACAAAGTGATCATTCATAGGATAGGAAGTCAGAACTCAGTAAGTACCTGCCTCCTCCAAGAGACCAAAGGAGTCTCTATGGATTAAGGCTTAGGTTCAGGCAAAGAAGCAGCACCTTCTCTCTGCAAGAAGAGCTGGGTCAGAGGGCTCTCCGGAGGCACCAAATCCACAGCACGTTTCCCATCAGCATTCTTGGCCTGGGTGTCTGCTCCGAAGTCCAAGAGCAGGTAGGCCAGCTCCCCACTGCATACCCTGGCTGCTGCGTGCAGAGGGGAATCCAGTCCCTTGCCTTGGTTCACACCTGCTCCTAAATAGTCACAAGAACAAAAGGGGGTCAGCCAAGGAACAGAGCACAACCATCCCCTTTCTTGAAGCACTGAGCCTCAAATTCCCTAACAAGAAGGGGTTCATGGAGAGCACAGCAACTCTATGCAAACACAAGATGATTTGATTCCATCTACTATTGTAAGGGAAATGACATGTGACAGTGTGACCAATGGGAAGTATGCGTTATATGGCATATTCAGTTAAAAATGTGCCACTAAGCACATTTCTTGTATGCTACATACAAGAAAAATCCACGTGAACAAAAGTTACACATCCACTGTTAATAGAGTCTAAAATATGAGCCAAAACAAACAGAGTGAGGCTAGATGATGACATCTTGTATACATCACACAGCCAGATTCATGCACTGAACGGCCACCATAGGTTTTAAACCCTGGAACTTGAGACTGTGATTTACACTATAAAAAGGCACCAAGTCATGGGGGACATTTCCTAGGTTGAAATGGCCAATCTCAGGCTCACAGGGAAAGTGGCCAAGTTCTCCTCTTCAGTAGCAAGGCGGATTTTGAGGGACCATTCCCATTGATTTCAGCCCTCCACTCTTGACAAACCCCCACCCCAGTTCAGATTCTGGCTCTCACTGTGAAATGTGAGGACATATGACTTCATTTGAGCTGCTATCCCTCCAGCAAAATGGGAATCTATGTCCACTCAACAAACATGAACTAAATTGAGGGATGCCAAATATGGCTTTCCTGGCTAGGAGATTAAAATCTGCCTAGGATGATAGGAGAGACAGAGGCAGAGAATAAATGAATATCCTAATTTCAATGGTCATCAAATGGGTAGAAAACAATAGGCCTATAAGAATATTCAATAGGGGGATTCCCGGAGTCTTAAAGAATGAACAGAACTAAGATAACGAAAGAAGGGATGAAATGGTATTCCAGATGTAGAAAAGGAGACTGGACAGTAAAAAGGTGAAAGGGAACCATAGTACTCAGGCCTTTTCAAGGAGAAGATTTATAACAGGCTAAAAATGGGACGAGTTTGATTTCCAAAGCAAAGAGAACTGTTGGTGACAATTCCGACTAGCAAGATTCAGCACAAATTCAGCAGTGCTGCAAGTTCTGCAGGCCTTCATCATATGATTGGCCAGAGGGAGAGAGGCAGAGGAAAGGGAGGAGAAAGTAATGACCAGGTTGGAGGAGGACCACTCTGGGAGGAGGTATCATCATCATCATCATCATCATCATCATCATCCTAGTTACACTGAGAGAACTAAAGTTTCAACAGTGTTCAATAACTCCCCAGGGGAACACAGTCAATATGAATTCTCATCTAAACCCATTGCTCTGCTTCAACAGAAAGATCTTTAAAGTCAAGGGTTGTATGTTTTCTCTCATATGTGGAAGCTAGAGAGAAAAATAGGAAACAAAGGTGATTTCAGATGAACGAGGAGAGAGACCAGTAGAATAGCACAAAGGAGTTGGGGGAGGGATCAGGGAAAACAGGAGGACTGAGGAAGGAAACAGTTGAAATAATGCTATAGCCATATATGAAGGTATCACTACCAATCTCACTAACAGGTGCAGGGAGGAGGAGAAGGAGCGAGGTGTAATACAGAGGGAAATACAGAGTGCCATGTGCACACACATTTGTGTCACTTGGAACCCACTATGATGTACACACTACATATGTATGATTACAACGCACCCAAAAGAGCATAAAAAATAAAAAAAGAAAGATATTCATAATACATTTAATTTACTTTTCATTTTCTTTTCTTGTTTTGCTCTTTGCCTTACCTGACTCCAGAAGCTTCCTGACACAGGTGATCTGCTGGTTTTGACAAGCCAAATACAGGGGAGTGCCCAGGTGGCTGATGTTATGGTCAATGTTGCCCCCATGAGCTGCAAGGGTCTCTATACACTCCCCATGACCTACAGCCCAAAGCAGGTGACAACAGTTACCGCACAAGTTCCCTTAGCTCGGAAAACAACACTGTCCCTATCTTTTACGTGTTTAAATGTGTCAGCAACATAATCAAGGGATCAAAAGCAATTTCCTTTACTTAGAATAGAGAATGATTTTAAGCACTGCTATCAGTTAATAGGTTGGCCACAGGATATCATCCAGAGCTATGCGTGGAACTACACTTGAATGTCTTGGGCCATGGTTAGCAACCAGCAAGGCCCAGGAGTGGCCTTTTGCAGGCTCCATCGTGCTGATATGTCTAGTACCAGGACCCAACTTTGAGAACGAACGACTGCTCTAAAATATACCTACCTCTTCAGTTAGGTCACCTTCTTTGCTCATCTAAGGTTTCTCCTTCTTCATCTAGAGTCCCTCTTATGTCCCACTCTCTCCCTAGCTTCCACATATCAGGGAGAGCATATGATTTTCTACTTTTTGTGACTGACTAATCTCACTTAGCATAATGTTTTCCAGTTCCATCCATTTCCCTGCAAATGACATGATTTTGTTCTTCTTTATGGCTGAGTACAATTCCATTGTGTACATATCTCATAGTTTTGTAATCCATTCATCTATTGATGGACATCTTGGCTGGTTCCATAGTTTGGCAATTGCGAATTGTGCAGCTATAAACATAGATACACATGCATCGGTCTACCTGAAGGTGATGAGGGAACACCCTAATGCATATGATGTACTTTCACAAACATATCAAAGTCAATCACTAAACTGAACTTGAGAAGGAGGGAGGGCGAGGGAGTGGGGTGGGAATAGGGGAAGGATTAAATGAGAAATGAGTGCACGTATACCTTTACCAGCTTGTACCTAACAAAGATGTGTGATTGCAATGCACCAATAAAAATAAAAGAAAAATAAATAAAAAGTAAAATTTTTAACTAAAATATACCTCTTCTCCCCTCTTTCTTTCAACAATAAGATATCCCTTAAAAGACTGGGTGAAAAATTGGAAATTCTAAACAGACTTACCTCTCTTGGCAGCCTCATGGATGGGAGACGCCAGATCACTCTCGGGGTGGGGGCTGGCCCCACGCTGCAGAAGCAAATTCACACAGTCCTGGCTGCCACTGATACAAGCATTAAACAAGGGAGTGCGCCAGTCTGTAGTCATGCTGTTCACCTAGAAAAAGAAAGAAGCTCTCAGCTAAAGACAGGCAGAGGGCTAGGCTCCCCTGCTTTCAAGATGTTGTTTCATTTCTCTGAGCTTTAAATTCCATAGCTATAAAGTAGGGAGAAAGTACCAAATTCCAGAGGATTGTCATGAAAAACTGAATGAGGTTCTGTATGTCAGGCAGCAGAATGTTACTGAAAGCCAGATGTGATGGTGCACACCTATAATCCCAGTACTTGGGAAGCCCAGACAAGAGGATCGCAGGTTTGAGGCTAGACTCTGCAACTTAGCAAGGCCCTCATCAGCTTAGTGAGACTACATTTCAAATTAAAAAATAAAGCAGGGGCTGGACTCCCATCCAAGTTCTAACCAGGCCTGAACCTCAGTGGAGCCACGGAAGGGATCTAAGAGAAGGAGAGGGGGAAGACTGAGGTTCATTATTGGAAATACTAACACTGACTGTGTGTACATATGTGAAAATCCCAATATCAGTCTCAGTTCTCTGTAGAGGAAAAGGGGAGACAAGGAGGTCAGGGGAGGCACCAAGGCTGTGTGCATGTATGTCAATATCAACATGATTACATTATAATGTGAGATGGTAATGCACCAATAAAAGCACATTTAAAAGTGTTGGGGGGGGGCAGGTGTGGTGGCACACGCTTGTAATCCCAGTACTTGGAAGGGTGAGACCAGAGGATCTGGGTTCGTGGCCAGCCTCAACTACTTAGTGAGGCTCTCCACAACTTAGTGAGACCCTGTTTCAAAAGAATAAAGAATGAAAAATAGGGCTGAGGGTGTAGCTTGGAGGTAGAATGCCTCTGGGTTCCATCCCCAGTACCACAAAAAAAGAAAAAAGGGGAGGGGGGCTGGGGAAGAAAAGAGGAAGTAAAAAGCAAAAAAAAAAAAAAATGTTACTGGAGGTTCTATATTCTCCATGCTCTCCCCAGGAACACAAACTTCGAAACAATTAGGATCAATTTGATAGCTTACAAAGTAATCTTATTTTAAACTTTTATCCTAGACCATCCCAGTTTCCTCGTGACAACCAAAGTCACCTTCTAAAATTATTAAAATACAATTCTTAAAAATGCAAAAACATGATTTTCATATGAACATAGAGTTAACACATGCCAAAGATCTTATTCAATTCAGTCATTAACAAGGGAACCAGTAAGATGATATGGCTGGCTCAAAAGAGATTGTATAGTCAGTCAACAGATTGCTGAAATATATTAGCTAATAGATATAAAGATGGTCAATGTCCTACAAAACCATAAAACTATAATCTTTGGGATTATCTTTTTTTTTTTTTTTTTTTTTTTTCCAGTACTGGGGATGGAACCCAGGGACATCTACCTTTGAGCTACATCCACAGCCCTATTTTTTTATTCTTTATTTTGAAACAGGGTCTCACTAAGTTGCAGAGGGCCTCACTAAGTGGGGTTATCATTTCTAATGTTAGAAACCGGACAGAAATCAACACGTTAACATCTAACCTCACAACGTCTGAGCTACAATCAACTAATAAACAGAGAAGACACATGCAGATGCATTCTTTAATGTCGTGCAATCATTCTTTGGTGAATCTCTTAAATGATAACATTATAAAAGCAACAGATTCATTGCCAGGCTCTATTTAACAAGCAAGTCCCAAACCTGAATGAGATATAAAAAGATGCCCAGGGTGCAAACTTGAAGGAGATGTTCATCCTTGGTGTCACACAAGCACCACCAAACCCTAGATCAAACTCCTCTTTGAAGTTTGCACTCTACATGCCTCCCTTTCTTTCTCTCAGCCCTGGCTCTCTTTCCAAATCCATATATAAATTGGATGGTGCACTTACTTCTGGCTCTCTACCAATCTCAGGACAGAACCTATCTTCTTGGCAGAGCTAACGAGGTTGCTTGTGTTCTCCTCTCCCACCATAAGGAATGAGTCACAAAAATGTGTTCACGTTCACTTCCAGACCTTTGCATTTGCTGTTCCCATTGGGTGGGAAGCCCATAATTTATTCTAACCCACCATTAAGCTGACTAACTCCAGCAGGACCTCCAAGATTCAGCTTCGATGCCATTTCTTGTAGGAAGCCTCTTTTGACTTCCTCGCTTCCTATCAGAAGTGGATGGGAGAAACACTCCTATGTGCTCCCAACAATAATAAGTAACATGAAGCTGGGCGTGGTGGCACACGCTTGAAATCCCAGTACTTGGGAGGCTGAGACAGGAGGATCTGGGTTCGCAGCCAGCCTCAGCTACTTAGTGAGGCCCTCTGCAACTCTGTGAGACCCTGTTTCAAAATAAAGACTAAAAAATAGGGCTAGGGGTGTAGCTCAGAGGTGCCCTTGGGTTCAATCCCCCATAGGTAACAGGTAGTGTTAGTACTTATTACACGTGGTGGTTTGCAAAAATGGCCATAAATCACTTCTATCCTACTTTACAGCATGGCTTTTTAAATATAATTTATTGGTGCATTATAGTCTCATCATAATGTAGTTCAGAGTGATAGGGACTTACATGCACATAGTACTTGGTGAGCCGCTCCCTAACAATATGGCTTTGTTTTTTTGTTTTTTGTTTTTGGCAGTACTAGGGATTGAACTCAGGGACATTCTACCTCCGAGCTACATCCCCAGCCCTATTTTTTATTCTTTATTTGGAAACAGGGTCTCACTAAGTTGCGGAATGCCTCACTAGATAGCTGAGGCTGACTGCGAACCCGGATCCTCCAGTCTCAGCCTCCCAAATGCTGGGATTACAAGCATGCGCCACCACGCCCGGCTACAATATGGCTTTTTTAAAAGTCCTTGCATCAGAAGATGGAGGCTGTTTATCCAGTACTTGAATCTGAGCTTGCGCATGTGGGCAATGAGACAGTATAAATATAATGCAACAAGAGAGCCTGCCCCCTTTTGCTGCTCTTGTCATCCCTGCTACCATGTGAACAAGTCCAGGCTGCTTGCACGTAGAGATGTTCTGTCTCCCCAGCTATCCCAGCCAAATGCTACGTGCTTTCTACAATATTTCACTACCCTTCATCCATAGCAATGAAAGCAGAAATAGAATAGCTATTTATGAGTAGTGTCTGATAAAGAAAATGCTAGGGATTCTATGCGCGTGGCTTTGCAACTAAAGATTCAGTATTTCGCCTATCGCTAAAATAAACACGCTTAATGAACAGAATAACTCTTCAAAAACATGGCTCTTCATATTTCAAATCAGGCTCATCAAAAGTGCTGGAAATTATTCAGAAGAGATAGAGTCATTTTTCATTCTTAGATGTTATTTGTTTCTATGATATAATTTAAGCTGCACTTACCTGAGCTCCATGCTCTATTAAAACATTTACACAGGACAGATGACCTCCAAGACAGGCTTCATGGAGTGGAGACACGCCGTCTGCTGTGAGAAGGTTCACAGGCCACCCCTAGCAGAGCAGAAATGGGAAAAGTAAGGAATAAAAGCAATAGTGCCCTGGGGTTGGATTTCATCCATGATTCCAGTACTATGCCAATTCTTCTAGATCAAATTGTACTATCAGACAGTATACTAAGGTGTTGATGGTGATATTAAATGAAAACATCAAACTATCACATGGTGAAAAGATAATATTGTGAAACCACTCTTAAAAACAGTTTGGTAGTATCTTTTAGAGCTGAGGATACGCATGCCTACAACCCAGCAATTTCACTCTTCGTTACATATAGTAAAGAAACATATACCAAGATAAATATAAGAGAAAATCCATAACAGTATTGGTCATGATAGCTCAAAACTGAAAACACCCAAATGCCCATCAATGGTCAACTGAATTAAGAAACTTTGTTATAGCCATTCAGTGTAATATTACACTGAACAAATTATAACTGCAAACAACTACAAGGATGATGCTTGCAAAAATATTGAACAAAAGAAGCAAGATCCAAAATAAAGCATACATGATGATTACATCAAAAATTGTCAAAATTAGGCACAACTAACCTATGTTGTTTCAGAATGTATATCTAGGAAGTAAAACCCTAACAGAGCAAGGAAATCAGGATATGGTTGCTTCCATCAAAGAAGGACAGGATTGGGCTCTAAAAAGGTAAACAAGGGGAGGGATGGAACAGATGTCACTTTGGAGGTAGCAAATGCTATTTTTCCATTTTTTTGACTTAGAGATGGGCAGTCACATGGTAATAATCTTATTATCATCACTCTTTTTTAAACTGCACATATGTGCTTAAATTATTTTGTTTCCCATATTTTTCAATTTAAACATTTTCAAGGTAGCTTAACTTAAATTGCTAGATTTAACAAGCAATTATTAAATTCTAACAAATTAACAAGTGGCTTTTTCTTGTAAGGCAATTAAAGGGCAATTTTGAAACTGCAGGTGAACACAGAAATACACTACGTGCACTTTTAGGATGCCTAAATGTACTTTATTGCGTTAGGAAATTAAAATGCATCTATTAACCAATAAAATGTTTTAAATATAAGTACTGTATTTAGTAATATAAAAGATTCTGTAATGTATGTAATAAAAATACCAGTTCCATCCAAACTTTTTTTCTCAAAAGAAACTAAAACTCTGTTCCCTGACATTTAATTTTTTCTCCTTGGCCTTCCAGTTTACATCAGCTGACCCAAGCGCTCCTTAGCAAAAACTCATGGTTATTTTATTATGCCACTGAGTTTGGGGGTGGGTTGCTGCTTGAGCTTAGAGGTGGACTGATAAAGGTAGTTACTACAACGCTCATTTTATGAAGACAGAAATTGAAGTTCCACATGATAACTCACTCAAATAATGTGATAAGGCTTAGATGAAAACATGGTTCTGTCTGATGTTCAGTAAACACATAAATACTGAATATAAATGAATATCTGCCCAATTTAACAAGTAATATATAAAAGCATCAGTGATCATTTCTCATCCTATCAAAATAGAGTAAATATTTCATTTTATCTGAGAATCAGACTAACTTCATTTAGCTAGACTTATATGTTATAATGAATATTTTATTTACAATAGGCTGCTACTATGAAAAACAACTTAAAATACGGGCTTAGGGCAGGACAATATTTTTCTTTAGAAACTATTTTCTTAGAGGAAGATTTCTTAATCTTAGTTAGGTCCATGAAATTGGATTTTCAAAAGCACTTTTATTTTCATTTACCTCTACCTGAAATTTTGCACGGCCTCCAATTATGAATGTAGATAACAAATGACAGCAGTAAAAACAGATTACAGTACTGTCACCAATAGAAATTAGAGATGTTTTTCAATGCATTATGGTTTTTGCATACATGTAAAATTTATCAAAACATAGGCTCACTCTACTTAGAAATTATGGTGGCTATCATAATCTCCACTAGATCTTTTTTAATGAATTAATTTCAAAGTCCACAGATTATTATATCACACATTTGTTTTAATATTTTGATAGGTTTCCTCCACAATATGTTTTATGTACTGAAAACTTCACTCTGAGAAGGGGGTCTATAGACTTTGTCAAATTGCCAAAGAGGTCCATAGTACAAAAGGAACTTAAAGGGGGATGTTGCCATTTTTACAGAAGAGAACTTTCTGAACAAAAATTTTATTAGGATTTTGAACAGTGATTTAAACTGTGCTTAAAAATGTCTTTGCATAGGTTGCCAGCAATTTCAAGCCAGCCAAACTGAAATCAGTATGTACTGGAAATTATACCTGAGGAGCAGAGAAACTAAAATCAAACTCTTCAGAGCCATGGTCAGCTGGGGATTTAACGGGACTGAAAATGTTTTTGGAATTTTAAGACTGTATATTTAAAAAGACATTTTCAAGCAATTATTTTATTTTATATCAGGCATTTTCAACCTCAGCATTACTGACATTTTGAGCTGTATAATTTCTGATGGTGAGGGCTATCCTGTGCACTGTATACAAAATTATCAATACCAATCTCAATAATATGTATAGGAAGGGAGGGAGTGGGGTGGAAACGTATCAAGTGCTATATGTGTGTATATTCCAATCACTCTTATCCTCATTGTGATGTATAATTGTAATGCACCAATAAAAGTATATTAAAAAAGAATTATCACGTAAAACTGATTCTCAACTGGTTCTCTTGTTGGTTAGTATCATCCTTGGTCTCTACCTTCTAGATGCTATTATCACTACCACCCCAGTGTGACAACCAACAAGAGCTCCAGACATTGTGAAATGTCTGTGGAGGGGCAAAACTGCCAGTTAAGAATCAGTTTTACATGATAATTCTTTTGTAATATACTTTTATTGGTGCATTACAATTATACATCACAATGAAGATAAGAGTGATCGGAACATACATGAATACAACACTTGATATGTTTCCACACCATTCCCTCCCTCCCTTCCCTATACATGTTATTGAGATTGTATGGATAATTTTTGTGTATGTACATAGCATTATTTGAACTGTTGCCTTCATCAAGTACATGGTAACTCTTAAGAACAGTTTATTGCTTATGTTCTCCCTAATATGCAGATGCTAGGGAGAAGATGGGGCATAAGAGGGACTCCAGATGAAAAAGGAGAAACCCTAGATAAGCAAAGAAGTTGACTTAACGGAAGGTGATGGACAGGGGGGTGGCAACCTAATGCACGATGTACTTTCACAAATATATCAAAGTCAATCACTAAACTGAACTTGAGAAGGAGGGAGGGCGAGGGAGTGAAATGGGAACTGGGGAAGGGGTTAAATGAGAAATGTGTGCATATATGCCTTTATTAGCTTGTGCCTACCAAAGATGTATGATTACAATGCACCAATTAATAGAACAGTTTATTGAATAAAGTGAAGTCAACTTGAATACACTAACTTGCTGATTTTTCATTTAACAAATGTTTCATACAGTACCTAGTGTGTGCTTAGAATTATACAAAACTCTGGTATCGTGCCAGCCTCCAAAGAAGAAATTGTCTATTTAGAATGGGAATCACCTTGTTCTGCTTAAGAGGAGATTTGTATTTTAATATCAGTCTAGGATTTCTTTTTTTTCTCAGTTTGGTGTGGCTGTAATATGTGCTTAATATGTACCACTTTTTAATCAAAGAGCTACCTGGCTGATGAGGTTCCTCAGAGAGAGCAGACGTCCATGGATCGCAGCTTCATGCATAGGAGACCAATCAGACATATCATCTGTATGGAAAGGGAGAAATAGGTCACATTCTGCTAACGCACTGAGACTTGTCATTCTTACCCATTGGTAAGAGTGTAATGGGTTCTGGATGAAGACAGGGTCCCTTCACAAAGATCCCCACTAGGACTTCAGCATTTCTCACCTCTAATGATGTTTCTTATAGAAAGCTTATTTGAAATGTCTGGATAGCTAAAGAACTCTAGCCAGTTCCCAAAAAATGAGGCAGATTGGGAGACCATTATGTTAAGCGAAATAAGCTAGGCACAGAAAGACAGATACCATGTAATCTCTCTAAGAATGGAAACCAAACTACCAGACTAATGCATGAGTACCTATGTGTATAGCCACACAATTCACGATTGCCAAACAATGGAACCAGCAAAGATGTCCATCAATAGATGAATAGATTACAAAATTATGGGATATGTACACAATGGAATTTTACTCAGTCATAAAGAAGAAAATTGTGTCATTTGCAGGAAAATGGATGAAACTGGAAAACATTATGCTAAGTGAGATTAGTCAGTCACACGAAGTAAAAAATCGGATGTTCTCTCCAATATGCAGAAGCTAGAGAGAAAATGGGTAATAGGAGGGATTCTAGACAAAGAAGGAGAAACCTTAGATGAGCAAAGAAAACGACCTAACTGAAGGTAATGGGGGGATATTCCCTAAGGCACATGATGTACATTCAAAACATATCAAAGTCAATCACTAAGCCGAACGTGAGGAGGGAGGGGGGAAGGAATGGGGCAGGAATTGGGGAAGGATTGAATGAGAGATGTGTGCATGTATGCCTCTACCAGCTTGTACCTAACAAAGACGTATGATTACAATGCACCAATTTAAAAAAAGTGGATTTCATAGAAGTTGAGAATGGAATGGTGGCTACTACAGGCCAGGGAGAGGAGGGGGAGGTAGGGGGGGAAGATGTTGAACAATGGGTACAAAGTTATAATCAGGGAGGAGCAAGAAGCTGATGTGCTACTGCACTGAAGAGTAACTACAGATAAAAATTATGTACTGTACATTTCAAAAGGATAAAAAAAAGTTTTGAATGTTTTAACAATAGAGAAAAGACAAATGTTTGAGGAGAGAGATATATTTCACCTGGTTTAAACATAAAACATCACATGGCACCCCATAAATATATGCCAATTTTGTTCTTCTTTATCAGTTAAAAATAAATTTTAGCCGGGCGTGGTGGCGCACGCTTGTAATCCCAGCATTCGGGAGGCTGAGACCAGAGGATCCGGGTTCGCGGCCAGCCTCAGCTACCTAGTGAGGCCCTCCGCAACTTAGTGAGACTCGGTTTCAAAATAAAGAATAGAAAAAAATAGGGCTGGGGGTATAGCTCGGAGGTAGAATGTAGAATGCCTCTGAGTTCAATCCCCAGTACCACAAAAAATAAATAAATAAATAAATAAATAAATTTTAATTTTAAAATTTTTCAAAAAGAGGCAGATTGGGATGACAGATGACTGTACTTCCATTTTCACACTGGTTTCAAAGGCAAATGGCCCATTTAGTTAAGTGAGAGCTTCGCTAATCACCAGCATTAGTGTGTTAAGCTGTGGCTGCCAGTCTAGTTTCCCGCATGAAATACAAACTTTGGTATCTCAGCAAACAGTGCCATTTACTAATGGTATTAAACACATAATTACATACACCATTAGGTTTAGAATCAAATCTGAACAGAACCTTGTCTATTTATATTACCTCCTATCCCAATATTAAGCACAAATCAGAGTTCAGTCTGACTTCGAGACAGGGACATTATTTACCCCCAAAGCCACTGTGGTTAAAAGAAAGCTCTGAATTCAGACCCAGTAGACATCTTCTGAGCTGGGTCTCTGTACAGGTTCTTAGCCCCCTCCTTTTCATAAAGTAAAGACAGCAATCTACTTATCCATGCCCCAGTACCTATTACCTACTAATATTATCTTTCCCTAACACTAAACAGAAAGTCTGATTAAATCCTATAATCACAATCCCAGCATTCAGGAGGCTGAGACTGGAGGATCTGGGTTCGTGGCCAGCCTCAGCTACCTAGTGAGGCATTCCGGAACTTAGTGAGACCTGTTTCCAAATAAAGAATAAAAAATAGGGCTGGGGATATAGCTAGGAGGTAGAATGCCCCTGAGTTCAATCCCTAGTGCCACACACAAAAAAATCCTATAAATCACTGCTACTTACAATAGCAAATTTAAGCCGGGCATGGTGGTGCACACCTACAGTCCCAATACTTGGGAGGCTGAGACAGGAGGATCGAAAGTTCAATGTCAGCCTTAGCAATTTAGTGAGACCCTCAGCAACATAGCAAGACCCTGTTTCAAAATAAAAAGTAAGATAGGGCTGGGAGTGTAGCTCAGAGGTAGAATGCCCGTGAGTACAATCTCCACTACAAAAAAAAAATAGCAAATTTATTCTACAACTATATAAGAAGAATACAAATTCTTAGGAAAGTAGACTGCAAACCCTATCCCAACACTTTAAATGCTTTCCTCCTGCCTTATAATTAGGCGTGGATATAACAGAATGGGAACAGACCCGATTTTTTTTCTTCTCATCTCAAGCTGCATCTGATTTCCAGAACAAACAGATGCAGAAGTCAAGAGAGGAAGGAGGCTTGCCTGAGCTTCCGTCCGCTCCAGCTCTGCCTGCTTTGGTGAACATGTGACACACAAAACGAGGTAGAATGGTCAATAGCAATTATGCCTTGCACAGGAGCTCATAGTTCCTAAAGGTTGAGAAAACCTGAAGAACCAGGGTGGTTACGGATGCTCTGCAAACTGAAAGGCCTTGAAGGAACAGACAAGAACCCTTTGTACTTAACACATGTAGCTGAGGCCTGTCTGCCACCTGGAGCCATGAATGTCCTGGAAAATCTGTCCCAGTGAGCAAATTACCATCCTTCCAGATGGATTCATTAAGCATTTAGTACATAAAAGGAAGTTCAATGAGCTCGCCTACACACCGCCCAGCCAGAGTGTTCCTTCTTGGGGTGGCTAAGATCTTAAGGCAAGGTACCTTAAGTGAAATGGGTTTTCCCACCTCCAAAGGTTATGCTCGACAGATACTCAAATGTCTCACAGCATTCTTTGAGGTTCCTAATTCTCTCAGGAAAAAAAAAATACTGCTGTTTCTAGGGTTTGTAGTCTAAAAGCCCAACTATAGATATGAAAAGATTTAGCTACAAATTAGAAATAAAAGAACAACTGATTCCACTCCGTGGGCGCTGATGTTGCAAAATAGCATTCGATTGGTGCTAATGTTGCAAAATAATTTGCTGCAAAATCTTGAGCAAGACAGCCAAAAGTTGAGAAAGGTTTTGAAAATCAGTTTTAAATAGATTTGCAAATGTACCCTAATGGATCACCATGTGTATGATGATTAGACCATTTTTTTCTTCTTCCAAGTGCTCAGCTGCTAAGAAATATAGCTGCCACACTCATCAGCCTTCTTAAAGCTACATCAGATTATTAGACTTGACAGTTTAAACAGCCGAGGCAGATGATTCCCATCCTAAATTGTAACTCTGTTCAGATTTCATAAAAATGGGCCACTGTATTATTAAACATAAACAAGAATGAGATTTTCTTTCTTCTCATTCATCATGGAACCATTACTCCTCCTATTTAAGGTAAATAACGAATTATGTACTTCTCCAAGAAAAAAAAAATAAAAGGTCACTTGATGTTTTGCACCCCCGCAGAATGTAGTATTTTCAGAGCAGAGACAGCCCATCTTTGAGAAGTACAAAGTGCTGTCCTGGCATAACATAGTGGGGGGTTGACCATCTGCATCTAGCTAGGTAGATAACAGCTTTATTGAGCTGTAATTCACATACTATAATGATGTACCCATTTAAAGTGTACAATTCAATGCTTCTCATTACATTCGTGGATTTGTGCAACCAATACCACAATCAATTCTAGACTATTCTCAACACCCCAAAATGAAATTCCATGCCCACTAATATTCACTCCACATTCCCACTTTCTCCAGGCCCTGGAAACCATTGATCTACTTTCTGTCCTTATGGATTTGCCTATTCTGCCACCTTCATATAAATATAACCATACAATGTCTTTTCCTTTTTGACTGGCTTCTTTCATTGAGCATGTTTCACGTTCATCCACACTGTAGCATATATTAGGACTTCATCCCTTCTTTTGTCAAATATCCATTATATGGATGGACCACATTTTATTCATTCATCCTCAGTTGGTGAAAATCTGTGTTATTTCCACTTTGGGGCTATTATTAATAATGCTGCTATAAACATTCATGTGCAAGTTTTGGGGTGGATGTATGTTTTCAATTCTCTTGTGTATACTTCTTTTTTTTTTTTTTTTTTTTTTGGCGGTACTGGGGATTGAACTCAGGGGCATTCTACCTCCGAGCTATACCCCCAGCCCTATTTTTTATTCTTTATTTTGAAACCGAGTCTCACTAAGTTGCGGAGTGCCTCACTAGGTAGCTGAGGCTGGCCGCGAACCCGGATCCTCCGGTCTCAGCCTCCCGAATGCTGGGAT